>KZ805388.1:0-43175 GCA_003073855.1 Periconia macrospinosa
AAAATTAGATAAAGTCTAATTAAATAAAGTAAAAAGTAGAAAGCTAACTTATAATTAAATAAATACTTTTTTTTATTACTATTAAAGTAGTAGTTTAAGTAGCTACTACTAGAAAAAAAAGGCGTTTCTAAAACTAAATTATACGTAAGTTTTAAAGACCTTATTAGCGCGAGAGTTTTAATAATAATTATATATATTATTTCTATAATAGGTTAGCATTTAACTAACTAGGTATTAAAGCTAAATATAAAGATTTAAAGGATAGTAAAAGTAACTAATTAATTAAGAATTAGTAAAATTAATAAGGGCTTAGAAAGTAGAAGGAAAGCTTATAAAAAAATTAAAAGAAAAGATAGCGTAACTAGCGTATAAAAGGTTATTAAGCTTATAAGTAAAATAAATAAAGGTTAGAAAAATATAATAGCTTTTTTATAGTAAGTTCTAAAAGAACTATAAAAAGTAATAAGTAAAACGTTAATCTATAACTATATTAGTATTAATATAAACTATAATTAGAAAGTTAGTAAAAGCGTAAAATAATAAAAGAATAAAAAAAGAAAGAAGAAACTAGTTTTTATACTACTAAATAATCTAGAGCTAAAAATTAAGTAATAAAAGATTAAGTAAGCTAAGCTTCTAGTTACCTTTACTAAGTAGTTATTTATTACTATTATTACTACTAGTACTACTAATAGTAGTACTACTATATAATAAGTTAATATTTACTATTTTAGAATTAATAGCGCTAGTTATTATAGAAAAAAATAAGAAAAAAATTAATTAAAAAAAAAAAGTAAAAGAAAGAGAGTTAAAAAGGTGTTAAAAGAATAGAGTAAAAGGTATAAAAAAAAAGAAAAAAAAAATTTAAAAGTAAATTAAGGCGCCTTTAAATATTTAGTCTAAAAGGTTAAAGTAGAAATAGAATAAAATTAATTAACCTCTAACTATTAATTATAAGTTTAAAAAAAAAATTAAAATTACGTATAAAACCTTTATAGAGTAATTCTTTTACTACTTTATAAATAAATATTAAAGAATTTATAAAGAGTTACTAGTATATTAAACGTATGTATAGTTATAATACCTTTTTAAAAGAAGTTTAAAGTAGTAGTTAACGTATTATAAACTACTATTATACTAATTAATAAATAAAAGCTAATAGCTTAAGTTATTTATTTTTTAACGCAAAAATTTTAATAATAGAATACTAGGTTATTAAATAAAAAAAAAGAGTACGTAAGTATAGTTAAGTAATAAAAAAATTATATAAAAGTAAAATAGGTTTATAAGGTTACACGTAAGAACGCTTAAATACTTTATTAATAAATTAAGCTCTATTAAAATAGATAATAAAATATTACTTTTTTTTTTTAATACTAATAAGTAATGCTTTATAAAGCTAATAAGTTATAATTAAGGTAATTATAAGCTAGTTAGTAGTAGATAGAAGTTTAATTAAATACTAAGGATTAAAGAGTAGGGCTAGCCTATACAACTATTTATTAGGTTAAAGAAAAAAAGTAGTATTAAAAGAAAAGAATAATAAATAAAGTATAAGAAAAAAAAAGTATATAAATTAATATAATATAATATTAAAAAAAAAGTTATTTATAGGTACACGCTAGAGAAATAGAGAAAGAGATAATAAAATATTATAGAACTAAGGTAGATAGTACCTAGGTAAGAGGTTAATAAATATATAAAAGGTAGTTAGAATAGATACTAGCACCTAAAAAAAGTAAATTAGTTACTTTAATAAAAAGTTAAAAAGCTTAAAAGGGCTAAGCTTAAAAAATAGGAAGGAAAATATAATATAGTAAGGGGCTAGAAAAACGTTAAACTAATAAAGAATAAAGTAAATATAAAAAAGTTAAAAGAAAGGAAGTAAAAAAGGTATTATTACTACTATAATACTCTAATAAGCAATTAGATAGAAAGAATATATAGGTTTTTAATTAATATATTATTAATTATAAAGTTCTATCTATTAATTATAGGTTAAAACACTTACGCGTAGGCTATACCTAATAATATAATACTTAACTTTTTTAAGTAGGCTATCTATTATAGTTATACCTATTAGGCTTATTAGCTTTTATCTATTAAAGTTTATAGTTTTTTTATTTAGGCTCTAATTAACTTTTATATTTAGATTTTTATAAAAATATACTTTAAGTTATAGCTTTCTAACTATTAATATAAATATAGTACTAGTATTTTAAAGTTTACCCTAATATTACTAGCTATACTAGTTTTTAAGTAGGAACTAGTTACTAAAAATTATTATAGATGCTATAAAAATATTTTTACTTATAATATAATATAAGAATATATTATTTATTAGGTATTATATAATAAACTTATTTTTATTATTACTAGAATACGTACTATAGTTACTATTACTTTTACTAGACTTAGTATTACTTAGTAGTTTTTTTTTATATTTAATAATATACGTATATACTTAATTTTCTAATAGTTTTTTTTTTATTTTTTTTTATATATTCTATAATATATTACTATCTAAAAAGCTTTAAATCTTTATAAAAATAGTTATATAATTAATATTCTTTTTTATAATAAATAATATATTTTTTATTTTTTTATTTTTAGAGAAAAGGCTATTTCTTTATAAAATATATATTTAGTTTTCTAAAATTAAATTTTTTTAAAGTAAATTTATTTTTTAAAAAGTACTTTAAGTACGCTTTACTTTAGTATAAGTTTTCTTTAAAAGTAAAGTAAGTATTACTAAGTATATAATACTACTTATTTATAAAGTACGTATTACTACTTTTTTATTATTATTAAGTAGGTATTATTAACTATTTTTATTACTTAAAATATATATTACTAAGTATAAGTTACTAATAAAAGCGTTAATTATAGGCTTAATTTAGAATATAATAGGCTCTAACTTTTAAATACTATAGTAGGCTTAAATAATAACTATATAAAGTTAGTATTTATTTATAAAGTTAGGGCTAAAAGTATATTAAAGTAGTATAAACTTATCTACTATTTTATTAAGTACTTTATATAAAAATTTTTCTAGATTATTTATTTTATAATATATAAATATTAATATAGTCTACTTATTTTAATATTACTTATAATTAAGTACTATATTAAAATACGCGTTTATTTATTTATATATAGTTTTTTAGGTAAAATTAAAGTTAATATACGTTATATAGTAGTTATAGGCGCGTTCTATTAAAATATTAATAAATAGTTAGCTATATTAGGTTTTTTTAATACCTAGTTATTAATATAGCTTAATAAATATTTTTACTTTATTTAATAATATATTATATAGCTTACTTAAAAAACTATTTTTTTTATACTATACTTTTTAAAAAGCTATAAGCTAGCTATTTTTTAACTATTTAGAAGTAATATAGTATAATAAAGGTAGATTATTCCTTTTTTAAATTATATAGCTTATATTTACTAGTATACTACTTTATCTATTTACCTACTCTAAAAGAGCATTAAAAATAGAATACCTACCTACTTAATAGTTATTTTAAAGTTAGGTGTATAAATTATAAAATAATAGTAGATAAGGCGTTTATTATTACTTTAGTAATATACTTATAGGCGCCTATTAGTAGTTAAGCGTAAACGCTACCTAATATAGTTATAGGTATATAGGCGTAGCCTAATATTACTAAAGGAATATTAGGCTTACCTAAGCTTACTAGCTTAGTATCTAGCTTACTAAACCTTACTATTATAGTATTATTACTATAAAATACTATTATTAAAATATTTTTTTTATAGAATACTATTAGTAAAGTATTAATAGTATAAAATACTATTACTATAGTATTATACCTAATATAGTAAAAAGCTATATTATATTTTTATTTATTCTTACTAGTAAAAAAGCTTATTAGTTTAAAAGTTACTTAGTAAAAAATAAGCGTTAAAAAAAGTTACCTAAAAGTAACTATTAAAAATAGTTACTTAGAAGTTATTAATAAAAAAAAACGCGTTTTAAAGTTATTTAGAAAAAAAAAAATATATAGCTAGTAGTTATTTTAGAAAGTTACTTATACCTAGTATTATATATTTAGCTTAAAGTACTTTTAGTAAGCTAGCCTTTTAGTAAATAGTAGTAAGTAGTTATAGCTATAGCTATTTCTTATTACTTTTATAAAAGGCGTAATATATTAACTATCTTTAACTATACTAAGATACCTATATTAGTTTTAGTATTTTTCTATTATTTTAATTCTTTTATTATATAGTATATAATATATATTTAATTTAATATTTTTTAAAAGTATTTTAAAGGCTCTACTATTAAATATAGAAAACTTTTTTTAAAATTTTTATATAAAAAAATTAAAGTTTAAGTTTATAGATTTTTATAAAGTTATTAATACTTATATAATAAAAGCTACTATAATAAGTATAAGGTAGCGTTAAACTTATAATAGTTTAACTATTTCTACCCTAATAAATTTTAATTATATAAATATTTTTTATAATAATAATACTAGGAGTTTTATTATTATAATAAGTAACATTTATAATAGGTGTTAGACCTAGATAAAAAAAAATATCTAAAATAAGAAAGAAACTAAAAAGGCGGGCTACCTAGGTACCAAAAAATCGCAGTATCATTACTAAGACTATAGGTCTTAGTTACATAACTAATGTTACGTAGTAGACTCCTCTACCTAAGCAAACTTAGCGAAAAACTATTAATAACATCTTAACTCAACTTTATTAACTCTTAACTAAGGGCGAAGGGTAGGTAGCAGGCCTAGACTAAGGTTAACTATAACTATAAACTATAGTATAGCTCTATCTATAATAGATAAATAGGAGCGAGTTGTTTAAAACTACTATAAGTTACCCTTCTCCTCTATAAGATCGCTTATTAATACTATCTAAAGTTTTTTATACTAAGTCTAATATTTCCCTTTACTTCCGCACTATTACTAATTACTATTACTATACTTACGGCCCTAGCATCTACACTACAGCTAGTTATACTTAAATATTACAAAATTAAATATAATAAAAAAGCTATACAGCTCCTCTCTTGCAACGCTAAATAAGGCAAGTTAAAGACATTATTACCTATTAAATACATTATTAAATAAATCTAAAAGGATAACACTATTACTTTAACTAATAATAAAGTAATGCAAGTGTACCTATAAGGATAGATATAGGCTAAAGAGGTCTATAATTAGGCCCTACAGGCGATGCGGCAGCACCTTCCTAACTAGCCGTACCTAGGGCTATATAGAGACCCGCACTTACAGAAGGTGCTTTTAGAATATTATTTATAATATCTAATAAGCAACCTCGTAAAAAACTTTAAATCTAAAGTGTAGTTAAATAAGAGTAAGAAGTAGCTTAAGAGGGTACTTTATATTGCTTATATAAATAGTAGGCGTAAAGAATCCTAGGCGACGGCGTTATAAAAATAACTATTAAATAGAATAATAGGATAAGGGACGACGAAAATAAATAAAAGGGAGGTAACTAATATAAGTCTATTTTAGCAGCCACTGTATAGACTTATATTAATTAGTTGTTTAGTATATAAAGAGGGAACTAAGATAGGGGGGTTTATAAAAAAAGCAATTATTAATAGCAATTTAAATATTTCCACATAACGAAGTGCTTCTATAAGTAAAATACCGCCATCTAACCCTAGGAGTTTTATATTTTTACTAATATCTTTATAAAATATATTATTATTATACTATTTATTTTAGAATTAAGTAGAACTTTTAGTATACTATATAGGTTCTTTATTAGTAGGGTAAAAGTTATTTTTATTTAATTAATTACTAGTAGTAGACTTTTAGAGCTTAGTAAGTTATTTACTTTTTAGGTTTACTAAACTAATTTTTAGTATCTCTTCTAATAGAATAAACTTTATTAATTTAACTTAAAATATACGTTAGGTTTATTATAGTTTAGTAATAATAGGCTAGACTACTTTTTAAAAATAAACCTAGCGTACTACTAAATTTATTTAGTAGGTTACTTATACGTTAGATCTTTAATTACGTATATAATTTTATAGGTATTTATATAGGTGTATATAGCTAGCTAATAGAGTTTTATACTTTTATTAATTTATAGTTAAATATTATTTAACTACTAATTAGTGTTAGGTATAAAAATATATATATATAGGGGCTAGTAAGTAATAGAATAAAACTAAATAAAGAAATAAACTAAAGAGATAAGATAATAGATGCATGGTAATACATATATTACTTATTTATATTTTTTTTATCCTATATAGCTAGGAAGGGCTATATACTATATATAAATTATATAATTTAGATTACGTAATTATATTACGTAATGCTAACTAATTAACTTAAACCGTAGTTATAAGCTACGTTATAATTAATAAGTTCTACTATTTTTTAAATAGATAGTTAATTTTATTAGCTACTAATATTGCTTTTTATAGTACTAGTATTTACTTCTATATTTATTATTAAATATTAATTATTTACTTTATTTAGTATAAATACTTTAAGTACTTTTTTATAATAGTTAAGTATTAGTAATTTATTAAATTACTATATTTTTTAGAGTTTACTTTTTAATATAAATAGTATAAGGCTTTTTTAGTTATACTATACTTTTATATTTTTTTATAAATTAAGTAGTAGTAGGTTTAGCTTAAGGATAACTTTTTAAAATAGCTTTATTAGGTTTTTTCTAAAGTAATTAAATTACTAATAAAGCTTTTATAATAAATAGGCCTATTAATTTTTTTTAAGTACTTTAATAATTTTATTTAATAAGTTACTTTAGAATTTATAATAAAAGGTACTTTTTAGTATTCTTTTTAAGTTTTTTTAATAGTAGTACTATTTATTTCTTTTAAAATTACTAAAGTAGAGGTAGTTTACTATACTATAGTTTATATTTATATATCTAAAATATCCTTTATAATTTCTAAATAAAAAATAACTAACGTTATTAGTATGCGAGTTAATTAAGTATATAAGTTAATTACTCTACTAAGACTACACTAAAAATATAACCTTTAATAAAAAATTATAACACTAGCTTATATTAAGGCTTCTAGATAACTTTCCTAATAACCCTCCTAGGTCTTACGCGTCTTTTTAATAGGTGCGTAAGTTATACTTAGTTTTACTATAGGTTTTATACTATCTTTAAAAGGGACTAGCCTTTTCTATACGTACCTTTTTTAACGCCTTTTTTCTATTACTATACACTTTAAACTCTTTTAGAGCTATTAAGTACTAGCCCTCTTTAACTATTAGCGTCCCTTTTACTTATATCTACTTTCTTTTATATAATTTATAACGTATAGTAGCTTTATTAGTAGCTTAAAGCTTAGTAACTTCTTTTTATACTAATATAAGCTTATACGCTATAATAGTAGCGCCTTTAGTAAGCTTTTTAAAAACTTTAACTATTAAGGTTAGTAAACTATTTAGATGCCTCTAAATCCTCTCTTTTACTAGTATTAACTAAGACCTAATTTCTAAAGTATTACTTAGAGTTTTAGATACCTAGGGTTTCTTATTTAGAAGGGGTAGTATTAGTATTCTTAACTTTATATTAAGCTTTAATATTATAGCCTCTAGGTTAAATAGGACTAGCCTAGCGCCTCTAAAGCCTTTTTATATATTACTTTTAGTAAAAAAATTATAAAAAGTAGTAATAAAGTATAGTAAGAACTTAAGTTTTATAATATAGGTAATATAGTTACGTATTAGCTACTTAGCTTAGCGCCTATACGCCTTTTTTAAAGGTATAAAATAACTAATATTAAGTAGCTATAGGAGGTGTAATAAGTATAAAAGCATATATAAAGTAATAATATTATATTCCTTATAGTATTACTTAAATTTAAAAGAGTAGTAGCTTTTATAGCTATTAAAAATAAGTAGCTACGCTATACTAACTATACGCCTTATAGTATATTTATTAAAGTGCTTTAACTATGCTAAGGTAAGCTTATTTATTATTTAACTATTTTTAGAAAGCCCTATTACCTATTTAGGAGGTAGTTAATTTTTTTTTATACTATATAGATAGGTAGTGCTTACCTTTAAAAATAAAAAAGGGTAGAATTATTTATTTAGTTATGTTAACGCCTTAAATTATAGTAACTTACTCCTAATTACTCTACTAAAGAAGCTTTACTCTTCTTTAATATTTAGATAAAGTAATAACTAAACCTATTAATATTATACTTATTATAAAGCCTAACTTATTAAAGTTATACGTATCCTTATTAAAGATACTATACTTAGCTTTAGTATTTTTTATATAATAGAACTAACTTTTAATAAGCCTTAGATCCTTATATTTTACTTTTTTATAGTTATACTTTTAACTAAAAATTACTTTAAGCTTATTATAGCGCTTAATATACGCTAAAGCTTATTTTTTACTTACTAGGTTTTAGTTGCGTTTAGCTAGTAAAGAATTAGCTATAAATTAGATATTTATAAGCCTAGATAGGAATCCTTACTTATCCTAGTTAAGTAGCTTTTAGAAAATTACCCTTTTTTTATAGAAGGTAAGCTTTATTAAGTTAGGCGTGCAATTACGTTAAAAGGTCTTTTTAGTACGTTAATTACTAATTATTAATTAAGGGATATTATAGATGGCTGTAGTGCGTTACTATAATAGTATTGCATTTTATTTAATAGCTTAAAGTGTAAGCTATATTCTAGCTTCTTTTAACTCTAGTAGCTGTTAAGGTTATTAAGCTATTACGTTATACTATTAATAATAATATATTTTAGTATAGTTTTAGTAAAGTAATTAACTCGTATACCTAATTAACTTATATACTAATAACGTTATTATTAATAAGGTATTAATATCTACTAGCTAGTTTACTAGTTTCTATTTATTTAAATATTTAGAGTTTCTAGGAATTCTAAAGTAGAGCTCTACTAGTGTTACTTAGCGTATAATTTTTTATTTAGGTAGAAAGTATTTTTTTTATAAAGTAAGTATAGTTATTTTAGTTATTCTAAAATAAAAAGGTATATACTAGGCTAAATATAAAAGTATTTATTTCTACTATATTAAGTTATAAGTTATTAAATTATTTAACTAATTTATTAATAGCTAAATTACCTAGAAGTTTTATAGCTATTTTTATAGTTTTTTCTAAAATAAAAATAATTAGTTTAGCTCTATTTTTAGCTATTACTTTAGTAATTTATTAGTTCTAGAATTGTTTTTTTTTTTTAGTATTTTTAAATACTTTTACGCTAGTTATATTAGTTCTTTATATAATTATAGATTTTTTTTAATTTATATAACTTATAGTTATTATAGATAGGGTAATTGTCCTTTAGTATATTATATAGTACTTTCTCTTAGTTTTTACTACTAAGTCTTTTAAAAAACTAGTATCTTTTTTTTTTATTACTTAGCTAGCTATTTTTAATATATATTTAAAAATAAATAGTAAAAGTAGTAAAATAGTCTACTAAAAAAAGTTTATTTTTAATACTTTTATAAATAAAGGTTTTTAGAAATTTTTTAGTCCTAATACGCTAGCCTTTATTATATTTTTTTTAGTATTTTTTAATATTTTTTTAGAATTAGTCTTAGTTTACTTTTATAAAAAATTCTAGGTACTTAATAAGTTATTAGAGTTAAATATTATAGTATTTAGGTAGAAACTAAGTTTTTATTTTATTATTATATTAGTAATTATTATATATTTAGTTATAGTTTTTAAGAAATTTAGTAGTATTAATTTTTATAAAGAATAGTATATAACTAGTACGTATATAGTAGAGGCGTTACTAAACTATACTTAATATAGGTAATATTATTTAGTTAAGTTAGTTAGTTAATTAGTTAGTTAATATTATAGGGGTAGCTTAATTTATAGAAAAAAGTAATGTCTTTTAGGTGCTTTCTTATATATCTATTTTAAATTATTTAAATATTTTAAAAAAAAGTAGAATCTTATCTATACGCTATATTTTTACTTTATAAAGCTATATTATAGGTTCTACTTTTATTACTAATATAGACTATAGTATATATACTTATTTATTTACTACTTATTAGCTTAACTAAAAAGTATAAATTACTTACTAAATACTAACTATAATAAATACTATATACTATATACTATACTAGGTCTATAGATATATATAGTTTTAGTTTAATACGTAGGTTACTTATTACTTAGGTTTATAATAGGTGCCTTCTATACTAATATAAAGGTTAAATTAAATAATAACTAATATAAGTACTAATTAATATAATAAGAAAAACTAAAATCTAATAGGGGTAAAATAAAATAAAAATAATCTAATTATATAAAATTAAGTTATTAAAATTAAGCTATTCTTTTTCTCTATACCTAAAAAGCTTTTTTTATACATTAGTTATTTAGTAATAACTAATTTTATACTTTAATCCTTTTATTACTTCTACTATTACTTTTATTAATTATAAAATTATAGATAAATATATAATAATTAATATAATAATAAAATAAATAGAAAAAAAAAAGTAGGTATAGAAATAAAACACCTATATATAGAAATAAAATAAAACTAATAATAAAGGGAAAAAAAAAAGGAAATTTAGAGATCTAGGCCTAGTGCTATAACTAAATAAAAATTTTTAAGTTTTAGTTTATTTGCCCTAGTATACTACTTATTTTTTAAAGTATAAAGTACCTAAAATAATATTATAGAAACTATAAACCTAAAAAATATTACTTAAAATAGATTTAAACTAGCTTTTTAAAATATACTTAAGATAAGCTATAAGTAAAAGTATATAGTGTATTTTTAACTTAAATCTATTAAGTAGAAGCTAGGCTAAAGCTATACTAAGCTATTATATATTTTATAGCTTTAGTAGTAAAAAATTAATAAAAAAAACGCCCTAAATAATTTAAATAAAAACTATATCTATAAGTACTTAAATACTATAAAAAATAAAATCTAATTATACCCCTTTATTATAGCTATTAAGTAGATGTTAATAAAATTTTTTAAAACCTAAACTAACCTAATTTAGTATTAAAAGTTTAAAAGTAAATAGAAGTAGTTTAAGCTAAAACTTTCTAAAAAGTTTTACCCTAATTATAAACTTTTAGAAACCTAAACTTATACTATATATAAGAATATTTTATTAGAAAAATACTTTATAAAAAAAAAATACTTTTATTAAGATTAATAAAAAGTCTAAATTTAAAAAACTTTTAAACTATAACTTTAATTTTTAAAAAAAAAACGTTACTAAAAAAATAATAAAGCTAAAAAATATAACTAAAAAAAAAATTACTATATCTACTATAAACTAGGCTATTTTATAAAAAAATATAAAAAGAATATTTTACTTTTTATAGAAGGCTTTAGACTTATTTTTAAGGTAGTCTACTATACTACTAATAAAAAAAAAGTAGTAAAACTTTTTTAGTCTAACTATTACTATTATAAATAGCTTAATATATTTCTTTATAGTAAAAATTTAATTAAGGTACCTATTATAGTATATTATAGTATAAATAATTTTAAAAAACTATTTTTAGAATTACTTTAACTAGAAGTAGCTTTAGTAGACTTTAGTTATAAAGTAAACGTTATTAATAAAAACTTTATAAAAAAGACTAAAATAACTATATAACTTTATAAAATAGAATTTTAGACTCTAAATAGTTAATTCCTATATATTAAAAGTAAAGCCTAAGGCTTCTATAAAGTATTAGACTAAAATAAAAAAGTTTAAAAAAGTTTAAGTATATTTATTATAGGTAAATTAGTTAGCTATAATATAGTACTTAGTTAGCCCTAGCTTAAATATTAGAACCTAGTACTTAACTTTAAGTTAAAAATATTTTTCTATAAATAAAAAAAATAAAAAAACTTCTAAATAAATATTTTACTTTATAAGAAATTTATAAAATTAGTTTATCTAAATTATAAAAACTTATAAGCTATTTATTTAAATAAGACTAAGCTAAATAAGGCTAGTTAAAACTATAATCTATTAAAAAAGTATAAAAATTTCTAGGATATTTTTAATAAAAAAAAAGTAGAAAAACTTACTATAATTAAAAAAGTAACTTTTAGTATTAACTTAATAAAGAAAAAATAACCTTTATATAAATAATTATATAATTTTTCTTTATTAGAAATAAAAGCTTTTAAAAAGTATATTAATAAGTACTATACTAGGGTAACTAACCTATATAAAAATTTTTACTTTATACTAGCATAAAGTTTTAATTTTAAGATTTTCTTTCTTTTATTTTCTATTATTATTACAAGTTATTACTTACCTATAAGTGTTATATTTTACTACCTAGTTTTTTTTTAATTTATTTCCTTTCTATATTTTTAAATTATTACTATATAAAAGTAAATATTATTTAATTATATTATTTTCTATTATTTAATTAAATAATATTTACTTTTATAATTAATAAAAAGTAATATAATAAAGGAGGTAGAAAAATTATAATACTAGGTTAGGTATTACTAGATAATTAATATATAAAAAAGGACTTTTTTAGGGTAGAAAAAAAGGTAGCTTAATTACTCTACTAGATAGTAGAGCTTAATTTTAATTATTAACTTTATAAGTTAAGATTATTTCTATTATTTTACTTTTTTAGATTTTAGTTTTTTCTAATTACTATAGATAGTACCTATATTAGTTATTATTTAATTTAACTCTTATATTAGTATAGGAGGCACCTATTATAAACCTATATAATAAATAACTTATATAATAGACTAGAACTATATATATCTATAGACCTAGTATAGTGCTAAGTATATATAGTATTTATAGTAATTTATATTTAGTAAGTAATTTATACTTTTCTAGTTAAGCTAATAAGTAGTAAATAAATAAGTATATACGCCCTAATCCATATTAGTAATAAGAGTAGAACCTATAGTATAGTTCTATAAAGTAAAAATATAGTATATAAATAAAATTCTACCCCTTTCTAAAATATTTAAATAATTTAAAATAGATGTATAAGAAAGTACCTAAAAGATATTACTTTTTTTTATAGATTAAGCTACCCTTATAATATTAACTAACTAATTTATATTACTTAAATTAGGTATAATTTAGTAATATTTCTACTATGCACGCGCTAGTATAATACTATACTTTATAAGTATTAACGCTACTAAGTTTTTTAAAAACTATAATTAAATATATAATAACTATAGTTATAGTAATAAAATAAAAACCTAGTCCCTACTAAAATACTATAAGATATAATTCTAATAACTAATTAAGTTTCTAAACTTTTTCTAAAAAAAAAATTAGGCCTAGCTTTAAAAGAATATTAAAGAATACTAGAAAAAGTATAATAAAAGCTAACGTATTAGGATAAAGAACTTTTTTAAAGCTTTTATTAATAAAAGTATTAGAAATAAACTCTTTTTAATAAACTATTTTACTATTTTTATAATTTACTTTAAAGTATATATTAAAAACTAATAGCTAAATAAAAAGAAAGGGGGGATAGCGTAGTAGTTAAGTACCTAGATACACTTTTTAGCTTAAGGGACCTTAAAGGTTTTTACTAATATAGGGCACTAATAGTAAGAGCTATAAGTTTAAATTTTATTTTTCCTACTTAATCTAACTAATTATTATTTTTTTTTACCTAATTTTAAAATTTTTTTATTAATTACTTTAAAAGGTTTTAATCCTATATTTAAAAGTTTCTTTTTTAGTTTTTATTATAAATTTTCTAGATAATTTTAGTAGGCCTATTACTTTACTTATAAATAACTAACTAGCTAGCTAAGCTACCTAGTAGTAGTTAGCTATAAATAAAAGTAATAATAATAATAATAATAAAAAAAATAAAAAAAAAATAAAAATACTAATTTTTTAAAAACTTAGTAGTAAAAACTAAAAAAAAGTACTATATAATATACTAAAAAAAATTAACCTATATATAATAACTATAAGTTATATAAACTTTAAAAAATTTATAACTACGTAAAAACCTAATATAACTAATATAAGGGTATTTAAAAATACTAGAAAAAAAAGGATTCTTAAAACTAATAAATTACTAAAGTAATAGCTAAAAATAGAGCTAAACTAATTATTTTTACTCTAGAGAAGACTATAGAAATAAATATAAAAACTTTAGGTAACTTAGCTATTAATAAATTAGTTAAGTAATTTAATAACCTATAACTTAATATAGTAAAGATTAATACTTTTATATTTAGTCTAGTATATATACTTTTATTTTAGAATAACTAAGATAACTATACCTACTTTATAAAAAAAATACTTTTTACTTAAATAAAAAATTATATACTAAGTAACACTAGTAGAGCCTTACTTTAGGATTCCTAAAAACTTTAAATATTTAAATAAATAGAAACTAGTAGACTAACTAGTAGATATTAATACCTTATTAATAATAGTTATTTCTTATTTAAAAATTATAAAAAATATTTTAAATATATAGACTAGAGCTATAGTATATTAAATTACTCTTTTTTTAGTAATTTTAAAAAGAATAGATAGTATTACTACTAAAAAAACCTAGAAAAAATACTAGGAGGCACCTTTTACTATAGATTTTAAAGTAATTTACTAAGTAAAATTACTAAAGTACTTAAAAAAAACTAATAGGCCTATTTATTATAGAAGCTCTACTAGTAATTTAATTATTTTAATAAAAACTTAATAAAGCTATTTTAAAAAGTTATTTTAGAGCTAAACCTACTATTACTAAGTTTATAAAAAAATATAAAAGTATAATATAACTAAAAAAGTAATGCACTATCTATATTAGAAAAGAAACTCTAAAAAATATAGTAATTTAATAAATTACTAATACTTAACTATTATAAAAAGGTACCTAAAGTATTTATACTAAATAAAATAGTTAATTAATATCTAGTAATAAATATAAAAGTAAATAATAGTACTATAGAAAGTAATACTAAGGGTTAGTATAGCTAACTACCTACCTAATATAATATAGAACTAGAACCTATAGTAAGAAATGCGTAAGTAAATAAGCTAATAACTCTACCTAAAAATATTTAAACCCTTATAATTAACTAAACCTTAGAATAAATAATAGATAAAATACGTAAGTAAAGTACTAAATAAAATATTAACAAACTTATTCTAGAAACCTAGTAAAATTTATTACTATAGACTACCTAGACATTACTATAGAATAAAAAAATACTAAATATTAAAATACTATTTACCTACCTAAATTAGCTACTTAATATTTTCTATATAATTTTTTAACTAATAAAATAATAAAGAAAAACTAGTAAAAAATTAAAAAATAATTTAAACTCTATACTAACTTAGCTTATATAGTAAAAAGTAAAAGGGCTATTAATTATAGACCTTATAGCGCACCTAACTATTTAAAAGCTACTTTTAGCCCTACTTTAAAAAAAGTAAAAAAAAAAGTATATATTAATAACTTCTAATTTAATATAATAGTAATTTTAAAGTAGATAGGTTAAAATACGCTAACTAATAAGGGTAGACTAGAGTTAACTTTAGTTAATACTAATTAGCTAACGCTACTAGATGCTATAGCGCTAATAAAAATAAACCTAATACTTTTTTTAAAAAAAAAAAATATTATAAAATAAAAGTATAAGATATATATTTATATAGCATTTTTAATAAAGTAAAAAGTTATATAGGCGCGTTATTATACTAGGTAGTAGAAGGCTAAAAATAAAAAGAATTAAAAAATAATATAATACTAGATAAGTACTTTACTATAGTAAAGTATATTATAAAAAGAACTAGTAATACTTAAGTAAAGAAGCTTAATAATATTTTAGTAATAACTATTAAATAAAAAAATAAAAAAAATAGGATTAGAGTAATTAGCTATAATTTACTAGAGGTATAGTTTTACTTTAGTAAAAATTAAGCTATATATTTAATTAATACTAGTTCTTAGATTAACTTAATAAGAATTAGCGCTATATATATACTCTAAATACTATATAAAAACTATTTAGGATAGGAAATTAGAGTACTAATTAGTACTACTAAGAACCTTAAAAACTTTATAAAAATAATATATAATATACTGCTCTAAATTAGCGCAGTTATTACTTAAACCTATTTCTAATTAGTTTATAACTTTTTTTACTTAGTTATTTTTAAAAAACTATAGGCTATAGTAGCTTAGCTAGGTATTTAATATAATACTTTAGGTAAAGTAGTATATTATATTATATTTATAGATAGAAAATATAACGCTATATTTATTAAAGTTAAATAATAAATTAGTTACCTTTAGTATATTATAGCTAGAAAAAAAATTAACTATATTATAGTTATAAATTCTAAAAAAGTATAAAAAAAAAATATTATTCTATTAATAAGTACTAGACTTAAAAGTTTTAAATAAATAAAGTTTATACTTTAAAACTTAAATTAGTATATAACCTTAAATAAAAATAAATATAAAAAGCTTATAAAAGATAACTTAACTATTTTTAAAGTCTTAGAAAAAAATATATATTATAATACTATATAAAAGGAAATAAAAAGCTTATACTTTTTCTAGTATTACTTTATATCTAGATACTAGAAAACCTAAAAGAAAAATAAAAAAAATTAACTCTCTAGCTATTAGACTACTAGAGTTATATAAACTAGTTTTTTAAGGTCTCTATAAATAAATAAGGGCTACTATAACTAAAGCTACTAATTACTTAAAAACTATATACTAAGTCTATATAGTATATAAGAAAGTTACTAATAAAGTTTACTTTATTAATAAACTATAGGGAAAAAATATTTTAAATTTTAGAAACCTAAATTAGAAATAAAGCGCTCTTAAATAATAGATTACGCGTAATAGTCTACGTAGGCCTTAGCTAAATCTATTTAACTACTTATTTAAAGTATAATATATAAGGTTCTTTAGAGAAAAAAGGTTAACCTTTAAGTAATTTAAATAAATTAATTTTAGACCTATCTTTTAACTAATAAAGTTACGCCTATTTAAGAAAATACTTCTAAATTAAGAACCTATAATTATATTTAACTTTTTCTAATTAGAATAAATAAACTCTATAGTTTTACTTCCATAAAAGATTTATATAAAACTTTATATTACTTAATAGTATCTATCCTTCTAACTACCTAAAATAGCTAAAAAAAAATAGTAATTAAAATGCTAAAAAAAAGAATTAAAAAAAATATACTTAAATTATATAGTTACTAATACTAAAACCCTTAGTTTATAGTTATAAAAAAAGATA
Source organism: Periconia macrospinosa (assembly GCA_003073855.1). Classification (NCBI taxonomy): domain Eukaryota; kingdom Fungi; phylum Ascomycota; class Dothideomycetes; order Pleosporales; family Periconiaceae; genus Periconia; species Periconia macrospinosa. Next base: position 17,274 of record KZ805388.1, read on the forward strand.
AAAGATATTATCTAATTAATAATATAACTAGGTATAATATATATACTATTTAAAATGCGTCTCTACTACTATATATAAATAATTTTTTTAAATAGTTTAGTAGATATTATATTTTTACTTTAGTTAATTACTTTTTTAGTTATAATTAGATAGAGCTTTACTTATAAAGTTAAAATATAACTACTTTCTAGATAGCTATTAAATTATATAAATACTATACTTTACTAATAGGCGCTACTAATATACTTACTATATTTCTAAAAGTAGTTTACTATATACTTTTTAACTATATTTTATATAATTATTTACTATTTATTAATAACGTATATATAAAAGAGCTAAAAATAGACTATAATAAAGAAAAATTATTACCTAGTATATAATAATTTATCCTAAAGTATATCTAATAAAATAATTATATTTTTATAAATATTAAACGCGTAAAGTTAGTAGTATTTAGTAAAAAATACTACTTTAGATTTAACTATATTAAAGTAGTTAAGTATAAAATAAATATAGATAGATAATATTTATAGGTAAAAAAAGTTATAAAAATTATTATATAGCTAATACTAACTAATTAGAAAAAAGTACGTATATTTATTAGTATAGTAGTTTACTACTAAATCTAGATATTTTACTTTATAATTATTATAAAACCTCTATTCTTTTAAATATAAAAGAACGTAAAGTTCTTTTAAAAAAATAAATAATAGAAAGTAATAAATAATTTAAAAACTACTATTACTATAGCACCTATATTAGTAATAATTAACTATATTAAAAATACTAAAAAAGTTTTTTTAAAAGTAGATATAAGTAGTTAAAAAGCTAGTGCACATATTAAGTAAATAGAAAAAGATAAACTATAATACCTAGCATAATTTAATAGCTACTTTTAGTTAAAGAATAAAGTAAAATAGTACTTTATAAAGCTTAAATATTATACGCTTCTATAGGTATTTAAGAAATTCTAATTCTAGCTATATAGGCTTAATTTTACTATAGAAACTAATATAGCTATATTAATTATATAGCTTAATTACTTTTTAGCTAAATACTCTAGTATATTAATAAATAGATAGCTAGCTACTGTAATAATATAAAATTTTAATATTATTTATGTCCTTAGGAAAAAGAATATAGTTCTAGATACGCTATTTTAATATCTATAACTAGAAAAATATAAGCCTCTAAATAAGCTAGAAAAAAATTTAAAAAGATTTATTAACTATACTTTAAGTAAGTATATCTAAGTATTTAAAGTAAACTATGCTAAAGTACTAGCTATTAATATTATAAAAGTTAATACTATAGAAATTACTACTAGAACTAATAAGTACCTAACTAATTAGTATATAAAGAACTTAGATAATATTATATAGTACCTACTAACGCTAAAAATACTTAAAAAGTTACTAAAAAATAAGAAAAGGGCTTAAAAAAAAAGGCTTTTACTTTTTTTACTTATAGAAGGCACTTATTTAAAAAAAGCTCTAAGTATTAGGTAGTACGTAAAGTTATTAATAATAAAAATATATAAATTATATTATATTAAAAAATTTATTAATAGCTAGGTTACTAAAAAGAAAATACTATAGTCTTAATATTATACTATAGGTACTAGTAGAAAGGTTTTTAAAACCTATATAAAAAAATAGTTATATAATATAAAGCCTACTAGAAATTAAAATAGATATAAAAAGTCTAAATACTTTAGTCCTCTATTACTACCTTACTATAGTAGGTAGTATATATTAATATAGTATATATACTAGTAAATAAAAAAAAATTACCTAGCCCTTACTAGAAAAAAACTTTTTAGATAAGTAAAAAGCGTTATATTAGTAAAAGCTAACTTAAAATCTATAGCTAAATTTATATATAAGTACTTTATATATTAATAAGGTATAGTAGAATAAATTAGTATAAATAGAAGGCCTAAAAATAAGAATATTATTATTAATTTAGCTAAGTTATATAAAATTTACTAGATATAAGCCTCTAAGTTTAACTTATAAAAAATAGGATTTATAAAAAATAGCTATAAACTTATTATATATATACTTAAAGTAATAGAAGGCTTCTAAGTAAATAACTTACTAATAGTACTACTAGCTAATTATATATTAATTTATAAATCTACTAAGTACTTACTAATTAAGATAGTTACTAGATAAAATCTAGTACTACCTATTAAATTAGTAGTCTCTATCTAGTAAATAATTCTATAGGACATTATTTATAGTTAGTAGGATTTTATTTACTACTATATTATATAACTAGACCTATAAAATTATAACTTAAAAAAGGCTATTATAAAAATTAAGAAACTTAAAAGTTAAAAAAAAAAGTATTAGAACGCTATAAAAGAAATATACTATAATAAGTTTAAGCTAAAAAATATAGTTTTTCTATAGAATTCTAGTTAAGAAGTAAATATATTAAAAAATAGGAAGTTTAAGGATAGATAGTTAGGTCTATACCGCATATTTAAAGTAAATAATAAAAAAAACTATTACTAGCTAGTAAACTTAGATAGGCTAGTAAATAGGTATAGTATACCTAGGGGTTAGGTATAGGTTAAGTTAGGGTTACGTAACCTATAGGTATAGGTTAGGTTAGGGTTGCACAGGCTAATAGTAATAGTTAGGTTAACTATTAGCCTGTGCAACCCTAACCTAACCTATACCTATAGGTTACGTAACCCTAACTTAACCTATACCTAACCCCTAGGTATACTTTTTATATATAATAAATTATATATAAATATATATTTTTATAAAAAACTTTTTATTATAGATAGTTATTATAGTTATATACTAATTAAATAAAAAGAAACTACTTTAAAAAATTAAAATTTAAATAAATTAAAAAAAGTTAGGTTAGGGCTAGGGTCTTAGTAAGCTAACCTAACTATTACTATTAGCCTATATAACCCTAACCTAACCTATACCTATTACTAGCGTATAAAAAATAGGTATAAGTTAGGTTAGGGTTGAGGTATTACATAATTAAACCTAACCCTAACCTAACCTATACTTATTTACTACCCTAAACTTAGATAGTACTATATTTAAATATACTACTTTTAGCTATAAACTTTAAAAGTTTATCTAATATACTATAAAAAATATTACTTAAGAAAATAGGGCTAGAAAATAATAGCTAAGCCTAAAAGTAGAACTAAAAACCTTATTAAAAAAGAAGCTAACTAAAAAAAATATCTAAAACTATTTAATTTAAGAAGTATTAGAAGTAGCTTAACTATTAAAATTAACCTACTATAAAGTTAATCCTATAGCACTATAAAATTATAATATTTAAATAGTTATCTCTCTAAAAAACTAATAAGATATAACTATAGTTTATTCTAGAAAAAATAACTAATAAAACTATATTATACCTATTTTTTTTATTAATTTAATTTTATATATTTTTTAAAATTTTAGAAGTATTATATATAAAAATAGTAGGAATTTCTTATAATTTCTTTCTAACTGCTAGGTAGAAGAAGAATTAATTCTTTACTAATATTTTTTTTTCTTTTTATATATAGTATACTATAGTTAGTATACTAACTATAATATTATCTACTTTACTAAGCTTACTAAGATTTTCTTAGTTAATTACTTAACACCTTTCTTTTATATACTAACTATAGCACCTATAGTATATATATCTCTTTTATTAGTTTAATTTTATATATTCTTTTAAAATTTTAAGAGTATTACATATAAAAATAGTAGGAATTTTCTATAATCTCTCCCTAACTGCTAGATAGGAGGAGGATAAATTTTTTACTAATATTTTTTTTTCTTCTTTCTTTTTTTCTATATATAGGATAAAAGAAATACCTAGGGAAAGGTTAGTATACTAATTAAGATATTATATTTTAGTTAGTATACTAACTAAAACCTTATATTAGAAAAAAAAAAAAAAAAAAGGTAGATAGGTATAACGTAGGTTATAAGCGAGCTAATTATATAAGCGAGCTAATTACTCTACTAAGCCCGCACCAAAGTATACTATTAACTAATAGTTTCTTTAATATCTTAATAACCTACTTAGCTATTAGAATTAAGAAAGGCTAGAATATAGCTTACACTTTAAGCTATTAAATAAAACGCAACACTATCTTAATAACGCGCTGTATAGATCTATAATATACCTTAAAGTATACTAAGTATATAACGTGCTAGAACTACCTTTTAACGTAATTATGCGCCTAATTTAATTAATCTTTTAAAGATAGAAGAGTAGGTGCTTCTTTAGGATATACTTAATCTAAACGCTTAAGGATTTCTATCCCAGCTTACTACTATAGCGAATAAAGCTAATTCCCTACGGGCTAAGCGTAGCCTAGAACTAGTAGGCTAGAACTAGGCTGTAAACTTTGTTAAGCGCTAGCTAAAGCTTATAATAAAGTTTAATTAAAAGTATAACTATAAGAGAGCCCTTTATAAAGATCTAGAAGTTATATAGGGCTGGTTCTAGCTTATAAAGAATATAAAATCTAAGTATAGCATCTAGAATAAAGACACCTATAATTTTAATAAGTCTAGCTTTATAATAGGTATAATATTAACTAAAGTAGTAGTTATAGGCTCTAAGCGTTAAGGATAGCTAAAAAATATATAATAGGGTAACTAGGAGTAGGCTATAGTTATTTAAGGTATTAACGCGATAGGCTAGGTAATTCTACCTTTTATTATTTTCTAGGGTAAGTACTATCTTTCTACCTAGTATAAGGAGGAAAATCTATCTTCTAACTAGGTTATTATAGTATCTAAGAACGGCTAAATAATAAATAAGCTTAGTTTATAGTAGCTAAAGCACTTTAATAAGTATATAAAAAAGCGTACTATTAGTACTATACGTCTACTTATTATTAATAGCTATAAAAGCTATAATTTACTTAAATTCTAAGATTACTATAAGGCTAATAAGATTATTATACTCTATATACCTACTTACTTATCCTATTTCTTATAGCTTTTTAATATAGAGTGTTTCACTCTATTAAAGAAGGCGTATAGACGCTAAGCTAAAAATTTAATGCGTAACTAAATTACCTATATTATAAAAACTAAGTTCCTGCCTTACTTTATTACTACTTTTAAAGCTTTAATTACTAAAAAGAATATCTAAAGAGGCTTCTAAGGCACTAGCTTAGTTTTTCTTAACCTAGACGTAGTAATATTAAAGCTTAATATTAAGTTTTATACGCCTTTACTACCTATTATTAATAAGGACTTCTAGTAGTTATAGACGCTAGAAAATACTCTAGAATTTAAATTATAATTAACGCTAGTAAAGTAGAAGATTTAAAGGTATATAGATAGCTCTCTAATATCTATAGTTAAGGCGTTTAAAAAGCTAGTAAAAGGCGTAGCTATAATTACGTATAAGCTAGTATTAGTATAAAAGGAGAATACTAAGCTTTAAGTAGCTAATAAAGCTACTACGTAACGTAAATTATATAAAAAAAAGCGTATTTAGGATTAAGGAGTATTAATAGCTAAAAAAAGATAGTAATTAGCCTTTTTATAAGAATTTAGGGCGCGTAGTAATAGTAAAAAGGTAAAAAAAGGTAGGCGTACTAAACTAGGTAAGCTATTTTAAAAACGCTATAAGTAATATAGTAAAACTAGGTATAACGCGCGAACTTATAAAACTATAGTAGATATATCTATAGATTATATAAAGGGGTCGTAGAATACTATTTTATCTAAATTTTATAGTATATTATATATTTTATAGAGTAATCTAGTGCGGGCTTAGTAGAGTAATTAGCTTACTTATATAATTAGCTCGCTTATAACCTACGTTATACTTTTTTTTTATATACTAACTACGGCACCTATAGCACCTATACCTATTTTTTTTATTAGTTTAATTTTATATATTTTTTAAAATTTTAAGAGTATTATATATAAAGATAGTAAAAACTTTTTATAATTTTTCCCTAACTACTAGGTAAAAGAAAGGATAAATCTTTCTTTAATATTTACTTTTTTTTTTTTTTCTTTTTTTTTTCTTTTTTTTTTTTTTTTTTTTTATAGGATAGGGAGGCACTTAGCTCTAGATAATTCTAGAGCTAGGTATAGCTCTAGATAATTCTAGAGCTAAGTATTAAAATAAAAAAAAAAAAATTAAATAGCAGTGCGCTTCTAATTTTTATAAAATTAGGTAGTAAACTACTTTAGTAAAGTATTTTTAGTAGTATTAGATATTATAGTAGGGTAATAACTACTAAAGGGTAGTAGTTAAAAAATAGAGAAAAGGGCTATATAAATTTATAATAAATTTTATAAAAATAAATAGGTATAGATAGTATATATAATAGTTAAAAGATAGGGAAAAGGGCCGTATAAATTTATAATAAATTTTATAAAAATAAATAGGTATAGATAGTATATATAATAGTTAAAAGATAGGAAAAAGAGTAAAAAATCCTTAGCGTAATAGGTGTAATTAATTAGTATTAACTAGGATTAACCCTAGTTAATATTAGTTTATTACGCTAGTAAACTATTATAAGTTAAAAAAAACTAGTAGCTAAAGTATTGCGACCCTTCTAAATTAAAAAATTAACTAAACGTACGCATATAAAAGTAAAAAGAATCCTTACTACTATATAGGTAGATAAAATCTTACTAACTAAGCCTATAACTTTTTTTTTTTTTTACCTACTCTATTAACTTTTATACTAATAAATTTAATAACTATACTACCTACTTATAGACCTATAATAATAGATAACTAACTAAGATTAATTACGCAACTATAAGTACCTATAAAAACTCTTAGATTTAAATTTATAGTAAGTATAAAAGCTAGTTAGTAGTAATAAAGGCGCTATTAATACGTAAAGTTTTATAAAACTATAAAAAAGAATAGTAATAAGTATAAATTTAAAAATAAGAATAAGTATAAATTTAAAAATAGACGCTATAGCTTAGATAAAAAGAAATGTAAGTACTATAAATTTTACTATAATTAAGTAGATAATTAGTTATAATTACTTTTTTAGTTATTATACGCTAGTTTACTTTACTTTTTATACTTACTTAATAAACTACCTTTTATACTACGTAGAGTAAGAATAGATATAAAGATAGTATTAATACTTAGCGTACTCTTTAAACCTAAAGCCCTAATATTAAAATAAAGTTTATAGGTAAAAAGTAATACTTTAGGTAGTAGATCTACTTAATTAAGTAGCTTAAAAGGTAGTATAGTATAAGTATAATTAGAAAATATACTAAAAGTAAAAAATAAAAGTATAAATATTTGCAACTATTATAACGTAGTATTACTAATTATAGGTACCTAAATAGTTAGTAATTTTTATAAGATTATTAAAGAAATACTTTAAGCTAGTAACTAATAACCTATAGACTTTTTATATAATTTATAATAAAATATATAGATAAAATAGTAATAGTAATTAGAGTATTTAGTAAACTAGTTAAAAGTAATACTAAAGTTATAAAACTCTATAGTAGATATACTAAGTTTAGTAAATAATACTTAGTTATAAAAGCTACTAATATATAGGACGTTAAGTATACTAAAAAATTTAAATTAAGTTAAAATGTAGTACTAACCTAATAGGGCTTATTTTACTTCTATTTAGAAGTAATTAAAGTATACTATAACTATTTTTAAAATATATAATTATTAATAGAAGCCCTAGGTTACTTAGTTTAATAATTCTAATATCTAAAATATTAAGCTAATATTATAGTATTTATAGTATATAAAGAACTTTATAACGCTAAATAATTAATAAAACGCGTCTAAAAAATTATAGCTACTAACTTAATAAAAGTAAAAAGTATAGTAAAAAACTTTAAGAATAACTAGTTTAAAAAAGTAAAAAAAAATAATTATCCTATAGTATAAGGTATAACCTTATTTAAGGTTAGCTTTAATAAAACTAGCTTAATTACTTAAAAGTAAACTAAGTAAATAAAAAAATACCTAGCTAAATAAATAAAAAAAGCTATTTAGAAATAACTAAATAGAGGCCTAAGAGAGTATAACTTAGAGATACATCTAATAATTAAATAGCCTATCCTAATATTTATTATATTTTTTATCTATTATTATTATTACTTTTATTTGTAGCTAACTACTACTAGGTAGCTTAGCTAGCTAGCTAGTTATTTATAGGTAAAGTAATAGGCCTACTAAAATTATCTAAAAAATTTATAATAAAAACTAAAAAGGAAACCTTTAGATATAGGATTAAAACCTTCTAAGGTAATTAATAAAAAAACCTTAAAATTAAGTAGAAAAAAGGTAATTAGTTAGATTAGGTAAGAGGGATAAGATTTAAACCTATAGCTTTTGCTATTAGTGCCCTATATTAGTAAAAAAACTTTTAAGTCTTTTAAGCTAGAGAGCGTACCTAGGCGCTTAACTACTACGCTATCCCCTCTATTTTTTATCTATAAATCTACTTTAATAAGTATTAATATATTAAAAGAAGTTATTAAAAAGATAGTAAAGAATATATCTTTTAGTTTAATATACCTATTACCCTTTAGTAATTAGAGTACTTATTAGAGCTAAGTAGGTAGTATTATAAGTATTACTAAATTAGTTATATAAATATAACTAGCTTAAAAGAATAAATAAGTAAATAAACTACTAAACTACTTTTATTACTTACTATCTATAATACCTAACTTTACTTTAATTTCTACTTATACCTAGAGAGCTCTAAAAGGAACTTAGTAAAAAATACTTAAATTAGTAGATATAATTTAAAATATAAAAAACCTTATAAAGATAATAGTTAATACTAATATAGAAACTAATAGCTAACTAGACGTAGTAGATCTTTAAGTAGTAACTTAAAAAATAAAATATAAATATATAAATTCTAATAGCGCCCTCTATTAGAAAATATAAAACTAAAAGAAAAAATACTAAAGTATTCTATCTAATAATAATATTATTAAGTACTTAGCTACCTACTTATACCTAAAAGGTATAATATACTTCTATTATTCTAAAGTACTTAGTATTATAGTTAGCCTATAAGTAGCTATAATTAATTAAAAATAGTTTACCTAAGTGCTATAAATAATAGTAATTAACTTATATTAACTAATTAAAATATAGAAAGTTTTAGAAACCTAAGGTTTTTTTTAGAAATACGTCTAAGAAGTATTAGTAGTTAACTACTTAAAGAGCTATTAATTTCTACTAAAAACTAATATACTAACTATTAACTTTAATAAAATTATAAAAATTATAAAACTATAAGATACTACTTAGAAGTTTTAGTAATATAGAATAGTAAACGTAGAGTGTTTTAAGTAGATTTTAAAAGATAAGAATCTCTGCACTATCCTTAATAAATTATATAATATATATAATTATTATATATAAAAAATTAATAGTAAAGGGAACTTAAAGTAGGGCTATACTATATACTACTTTATTATTTAGTAACTAGTGCAGAGAAATATTATATACTAGCTACTTTACGCGCTTTTTTAGTATTAGGTATATTTAATATCTTATTCTTACTATAGTAAGTTAGCTAAACTTAGTAATTATATAAAATTTTACTATATTAACTTAAATATTAAGAAAGCCGCTATAAGTAGTATTAGCGTAGATATAATTTAAAAAAGTATTTTATAGAATAATAAAAATACTAAAAACTATATTAAAATAATAACTAAGTTTTATTATATATTTAATAACTATATATAGTAGTATTATATAAATAATAAACTTAAATAAAAATTTATAAAAGCTTAGAACTAAAAGAAAAACTAGCTAAAAGAACTTTAAAAGCAATAGCCTAATATAAAATAAGAGTATATTATATACTTACCTAAATATATATAAATTACTAATCTCTAAATCTTTTATAGGTTACCTAGTTCTACTACTTAACGTTATTAGATAATACTACTTTAGTATATAGCCCTATAGAATAACCTATAAACTATAAAAAACCCTAGTATAAAAACGTATATATACCTTATAAAGGCCTACTAGACACTTACTATACTATAATTATTACTTTTTAGTTACCTAAATAGGTATAGTAGTATTACTTTTTTTTTCCCTAGTATAGTACTACTTATATTTACTTTACTTATTTTTTATATAATCTACTATTAAAAAGTATAAAACTCTTTATTAGTTTTATAGGAGCTTTAAAATATATTTAAACTTAAAGTAACTAGTATATTAATTTTTAAGTATATTACTATATACTATTAAAAAAATACCTAAATAGTAATATACTACTAGGAGATATATAAATAGTAAGAGTATAAAGTATTTAAAGTAGACCCTAGTATAAATACTTCTAATTAATTATATTTTAATACTAGTAGTTAATATAATAGTAGTAAGAATAGTTTTAAGTATAATTTTAATATTAGTATATAGTAAGTAGTTAATAAGCTATTATAGATATTTAATAATAAATTTAAGTAAATTTAAAAAGACTAATCTAAAGAAGAGTAACTATAACTAGGGCTAACTCTAGTTAACACTAATTAAGTATATAGTAAGAGAGTTTTTATAAGATAAAGCTATAAGATAGGAAGGTATATACTAAAGTAACTAACTTATATAAAAATTTTTGTTTTATACTAGTATAAGGTCTTAATCTCTAGATTTTTTTCTTTTTATTTTCTATTATTATTATAAGTTATTACTTACCTATAGGTATTACATTTTACTACCTAGTTTTCTTTTAATTTATTTCTTTTTTATATCTCTAAATTATTACTATATAAAAGTGCTCTATTTTTATATTTACTTTTCTTTTTCTTTTTTATTTTATTATTATATATATTATTATATACTTATATTTACTTTTATAATTAATAAAAAGTAATATAGTAAAAGAAGTAAAAAAATTATAATACTAGGTTAAGTATTACTAGATAATTAATATATAAAAGAAAGCTTTTTTAGCGTAGAAAAAAGAGTAGCTTAATTACTTTACTAAATAGTAGAGCTTAATTTTAATTATTAACTTTAGAAGTTAAGATTATTTCTATTATTTTACCTTTTTAGATTTTAATTTTTTTTAATTACTATAATTACTACTTATATTAGTTATTATTTAATTTAACCTTTATATTAGTATAGGAGGCACCTATTATAAATCTATATAATAAGTAACTTACGTAATAGACTAGAATTATATATATCTATAGATCTAGTATAGTTTCTATATATATAGTGTGTATTTAGGTAACCTATATAACTAGTAACCTACCTATTAGACTAAAACTATATATATCTATAGACTTAGTATAGTACTAAGTATATATAATAGTTATAGTAGTTTATATTTAGTAAGTAACCTATACCCCTTTAGTTAAGCTAATAAGTAGTAAATAAATAAGTACGTACGCCTTAATCTAATATATTTTTAGATTTTATTATTAGAGGTTACTAATAGGCGTAGCAGTAAAGTAGAGGGTAATATAATATAAAATAAAGTAAAGACTTATATTTTAGTAACTTATATAGTAGGTAATATATATTATAGTACTGTAAGTCTAAAATCCTAAGAAAGGAATCCTTTCTCTTTATATATAAAGCTTAGCTTAGCGCTAAGGCTTCTAGATTAATATATTTATAATATAGATTCTTTATTAGATAAAGAGTTTTTATTATAATATAAATAGTTTCTTTATTTATAGTTCTTTATTATATAAAGGGTCTTTATATAATAAAAAATATAAGATAAAAAACTTACTTATATCTTAATTTAGTTAGTTCTATTATATAAATAACTATCTAATAATAGTTTATTATATATATAAATTAATAATAATAGTATAAAGTAAATATAATAATGCTATTATATATATAAAGTATAATACCTATTATATTTATATTATTTATATATTATTAATATATAAGGGTATATTATATATATATATAAATATATATATATATATATTAAATAAGGCTTAGATATAGGAATATCTAATACTCCCCCTAAAACTTATTCTAATATAATATAATATATATATAGATATATATATATATAAATATATATATATATAGGATTTTTATAGAGGAAAAGTAAAAAACCTCTTTAGTAAATATGCCTATTAGTAATTCTATTAATATAGATATTTATATAGATCTTAATATAACTTTATATAAGTTATATAGATAGTTATAAAAGAAGTTTAATATCCTAAATTCTTTATAGCTATTAAAAAGAATAAAAATTCTATAAAACCTTCTTTTAATACTTTTATAAGTATATATATTTAGCCTTTTTATATTTATAGCTTATATTAAGCTAAAGGAAAACCTTATAATTATAAAGGATAAAACCTTTATTTAGATCTTTATCTAATAAAATAAAAAACTCTATTTATAAGAGAAAAATATATCTTTATAGTTAAGACCTTTATTTCTTTATACTTTATAGACTTATATATTTATTTTAAGTTTTAGTATTAGTAGAATAAAATTATATATATAAGAAGTATATAGAATAAAGTAGAACTTTTTCTTTATAAGATTTACTTATAAAAATAAATACTAAAAGTATATAAAAATTATTTTTAATTAATCTAATTAGTATTTTAGATTAATTAAATCTACTACTACTTTATAAGCTATTAGATTTAAGCTTTTAGTAAAAATATTAGCTAGCTAATTTTTAGTACTAATATAGTTTAAATTTATTAAACTTTTATTTATTTTTTCTCTAATATAATAATATTATATATCAATATACTTAGATTTAGCGTAAAATTCAGGGTTTTTAGCTAGTTTAATAGCTGCCTAGTTATCACTAAATAAATAATAACTATTAGTATTTTTATTTATATCTAATAGTTTAAATATATTTATTAAATAAATATATTCTTTAATAGCTTCTTTTAGAGCTATATATTTAGCCTCGCAAGTAGATAATACTACTAATTTTTATAATTTACTAAACTAACTAATAGGGGTATTATTAATAGTAAAAATAAAGCCTATAGTGCTTTTTCTTCCTACTAAATTACCCCCCTAATTAGCGTCTATATAGCCTATTAAGTTAAAATTATTAAAATTATTAACTTTAGTACTATTAGTAGCTAATTTAGAAGAATTTTTACTATTTAATAAGTTATAACTATTATTATAGCTTACTATTATATCTAAAGTACTAAAGGTACTTTCTTTATAATTTAGAGTTATATTATTAGATATATCTTTATTTTTAATAGTATTAATAATAAGTAACTTATTATAATTATTATTATTATTATAATTCTTATTAGTTTTAAATATTAGTAAATAGTTAATAGTTTCTACTAAATATTTCTAAATCCTTTCTAGTACTTTATAGTAGCTAGAATTTAGATTAAATATAAATCTAGCGTAATTATTAACTAAATAGCTAATATCTAGCCTAGTTTTAGTAGATAAATAAATTAAACTACCTATTTATTACTAATAGTAATTTATTTCCTTTAAAGTAGCTTAATTTTTATTTTTCTCTAATTTAATTCTAGGTTTATAAGGTGTAGAAACTAAATTTAAATTAGATTTATTATACTTTTCTAGTATATTTAATAGATATTTAGTTTATCCTAAACTAATACTATTATTAGTTTTATTTATTTCTATACCTAGAAAGTAGAAAACTTAGCCTAAATCTTCTAGATTTAATTATAAATCTATAAGATTTTTCTTTACTATATTAATAGTATTTAAATTAGGGCCTAGAACTAAAATATTATCTACGTAGACTATAATTATTATATTTAAGTCTTTATTTTAAAATACTTTTTACTCTAAAATAATAAATAAAAAACCTATTTTTTTTAATTTGCTAGCTAGTAAATTATACTAAAGCCTAGAGGATTATTTTAATCTATATAGTGCTTTATTTAATTTATATACTATATACTTATTTTCTAGTATAGTTTTATTAATATTATTATAATTTTCTATTTTATTATTATTTAATAAAATAGATTTATTATTAATAAAACTAAAAGGTAATTTAATATAGATTTTTTTATCTATAAAGGCGTATATAAAAGTGTTTTTAAAATCCTATTACTTTATTTTAAAATTATTAAATATAGCTTAATAAAGTAATAATTTAATTACTTCTAGCCTAGTAGTATTAGTAAAAGTTTCTAAATAGTATAATTTATAAATTTAGCTAAAACCTTTTACTACCTATCTAGCTTTATATTTAATAATTTTATTATTTTTATTAGTTTTTATTTTATAAACCTATTTACTTTTTAAGGCTTATTTATTATTAGGTAATTTAGTTAAAGTCTAAGTATTTTAGTTAACTAAAGCTCTAATTTCTAGCTCTATAGCTTTTATTTATTCTAAATTATTAAAATTAAATAAAGCTTTTTTAAAAGTATTTAGTTCTTTATTAAATAAAATAATAAATAAAATAAAAATTTTAATTTTATTTTTATCTTTTACTAATAAAAGGTTATAAGATATAAAGTCTTTTAATTTCTTTTTATCTATAGTAGGTATTTTAACTATAGGTTTAAAAATATTAATATCTTTAGATTTATTATTATTTAAATTAATTAGAGGGTAATTCTTTTAATTTTTAATAATAGATAAATTTTTTATAGATTTAATATTTTCTTTTTCTACTAAAAGCTTTCTATTTTTATTAACTTTAAAGGTAAAATAGTTATTTTCTAAAATAATTATATTTTTAATAAATATAATTTTTCTAAATAGTAAATCTAATACTTTATAAGTATTAAAATTATTATATTCTAGAAAAATACCTTTTTTACTTTTTTATTATAATTTAGTTATTTATATTTTATTTGTATAAAAATAAATAGAGCTTTAAATTTTAATAAACTTATAGTTTATTTTAATTATAGAGTTAACTAAATTAAAAGGTATTTAGTTATTAATACTAAAGTAGAATATTATATTATAAATATAAACGTTAGAAGTAATAGCTTTCTTCTAATATTCTAATAGGTAATTAGAATTATATAAAAAACTTCTAGTAGTTTTTAATATAGTTCTATTTATTTTTTCTATTAAACTATTTTATTAACTAGTTCTAAAACTATTAAATTTTTATATTATATCCTCTTTTATATAAAGGCTATTAAATAAAGAATTTTTAAATTCTATCTTATTATTTAATTTAATTCTTTTTATATTTAAATTACTTTATTTTTCTACTTTAGTATTATAAATAGTAAATTTATTAAAAGCTTCGCTTTTAGCTTTAAGTAAAAAGTAATCTAAATCTTTAATATAAGAATCTAGAATAAATAAGATATTTATAACCCTTTTTAGTAGGAGGAGTTATAGAGCCTACTATATTAAAAACTACTTTATTTAAATAACTAGTAGCTTTAAGAGTAATTTTCTTATTAACTTTATTAATTATATTAGATATAAAATATATACTATATTTTAAATCCTTCTAGCTATTTTTATAAAAGATATTTAAAATAGTAGTAATATTTTTTAAATTTTTATACCCTAAACGCTTATACTAAAGTATTAAATCTTTATTACTAATAGTATTTATAGTTTTTTTAGTTTCTAAAAAATCTAATTTACTATTAGTTATAAAAGAGTTATTAGCTTTAAGATTAAAAAAAAAGGTAATAATATATAAGTTATTACTTTTATTAAAAAAAGTAATATATATATTATTTTTATTATAAAGCTCTACTTTATTATTTCTAAAAAGTATATAATATTTAAAACTTTCTAATTATAAAATAAAGACTAAATTAATAGTAAAACTAGGTATATAAAAGTAATTCTTTAAAAGAATAGTTTTATTAAAAATATTTAATAAAACATTTTCTTTTTTTTAACTTTTAAGCTAGATTTATTCTTTTAGCTAATAGAGTTATTATAATTAATAAAATTATTAAAATAATCTTTATTATTAATAATATACTAAGTAGAGCTAGAATTTAAAATAAAGTTAACTTTATTTATAAATTTAGAGTTAAGAGTTACTAGTACCTTATTACTATTATTATTATTAGTTTTATTTAAACTATTAAAGTTTATAGCTTTATAATTATCTATATTATTTTTTTCTTTTTCTAACTAATTAAAAAAGCTATTAAAAAGTCTAATTTAATTTTTAAACTTTCTATTTAATTTTTACTTTTTTTTTTTAGTTTTAAAAGAAATTCTTAATAAATAGACTTTTTCTTTTTTTTTATCTAAATTATTTATACTATATTTCTTATTAAAGCTTTTAGACTTAGGTTTTTTATTAAAAAATAATTTAAAGTAATTAATAGTATTATAACTATTAGTTTTATAATTTATATAATATTATTTAGATTTATTAAAGCGTTTACTAAATTTATTTTTATTATTTTTAATAAGATAAGTAGTATTATTACTATTTTCTAAACTTTCTAATTTTTTAGATTCTTTTATTAAATTAGAAAATAGAATTTCTAAATTAATATTATTAGAATTATCTCTAAAAAATTATATAAAAAAAGTAGTAAAAGCTTTATACTTATTATCTAAGCTATTTAAAATATAAGTTATAACTAATTACTTAGGTAGCTCTATATTTTTAGCTTATAATAAAACTATTATTTTTTTTACTTTATTAATATACTTTTCTAAATTAGAAAAGTTATTTAAATTTAAAGTAAAAAGTTTTTTAAATAGTATAAACTTATTAATAAAGCCTTTAAGAAAATATATTTATTTTAATAAATTCTAGGCCTCTTTAGTAGTTTTATAATTTTATATTTATATAAGTAAACTATTTTCTACTAATAATTTAATAATAGCTAAAGTTTTTATATTTTTAGCTTTATTAATATTATTTATTTATATATAGTTTAAAAAGCTATTAGATTTTTTTTAGTTAGGCTAGTAAACGTTCTAATACTCTAAATATTATAATTTTCTATACCTTTTAGTTTTAAATTACTAAAAGGAATTTTAGAAAAATCTATTATAAAAATTTAATAAAAATTTAATAAATATTAAAATTTTAAATATTATTCTAAATCTTTTAAATCCTAAAGTACTAGATTTAGAAATAAATAATAGAAACTAAGTTTATTCTTTTATAGTAAATAAGTAAGCTAAAAATTAAAAGATTTTATAAGGTCCTTTTTATAATAGGATTTAAAAAAGTTTTTTTAATATTTTTTTCTTTTATAGCTTTATCTATAAGAATAAATAAATTATTTTTATATTTTTACTTATAAATAGCTTCTAAATTATTATTTATTAAAACCTTTAAAGTTTTAATAAATATAAACTAGTAGTTTATATTTTAGATATCTAAATTAGAAGCTTTTCTTATAAATAATTTAACTAGAGAGTTCTAAATAAGTAATTCTATTTATTTAAATAAATTTAAATAAATAAAATAAAAGTATAGCTTTTTATAAGTAAATTAGTTTAAAATTTTTTTAAAATTAGCTAAAAGGTTATATAGAAATAATCTAGTAATATAAAGTCTTTATATAAATAAAGAATTTTTTAATTTTTTTATTTTATTATTCTAGTAGTTATGTAACTTTAGTTAATTTAATTTAAAGCTAATACTAGTTATTTAATATTATAATTTATATTTTTTTCTTTTTAGGAATAGTATTAATTTTTCTTTATTTAAATAAAAAAATAATTTTTTTTTATTTAATAAAAAAATAATTTTTCTTTATTTAATAAAAAAATTTACCCTTCTTACTTTAAAAGTAATCTAGGCTTATAACTTATTAAAGGTTACTAATAGGTATAGTAGTAAAGTAGAAAGTAATATATATTATAGAGTAGAGTATATAGACTACCTAAACTAGAATAACCTATTATTCTAGCCCCTATTACCTATATTAAGGTTTTTTTTTTCTATTTATCTAGCTTTTAGCTAATAATTTATATATAACTCTTATACTTTATTAGCTCCCCTTAGCTTAAAGTTATAAATACTTTTTTTAAAGTATTTTATAAAAAAATTATATTATATAATTCTAAAAAAAAAACTATATAAAAAGTTCTATTACCTAGTATAATAATAAAAAAAAAAACCTATTAAAACTAGAAAAGCCCTTATAGTAGGCTCTACTTATAAAAAATAACGTTAGGTATATTAGATACTAGTTAATAGTAGAGCTAGGTAAAACTAAAAAAAAAAAATAAGCTTTTATTATAGTAAATTAATTATAAGTAAACTAATAAAGCTTAAGTTAGATATAGTTTATTACTAAAAGAAAAAAGCTTTTTAAATAATTAAAACTTAGTAGTATAAAGCTAGCTAGTAAAAAAATAAAAGATATTACTTACTATTAAACTTAAATAAAAAAAAAGTTTTTATAATACCTAGAACCTAGTAGTAAAATAACTAATTAGTTAAACTTAATAGTAAAACTAACTAGTTAATACCTAAAAGAACTAAGTATTTATAAAAATAATAATTTTACCTATAATTTAACTTTTTTAATAAATAAATAATACTATATAGTATTTAATAATTAAATACTATACTAAAGCTAATAGTAAAAAACTATTAATAAAAGTACTACTACTTAAAAAATTATTATATTAATTATAAATAACGTTAGCTTTTACTTATAAAGCTTATAATTAATAAAGGTAACTAGAGTTTAAAAACCTAAGTAATTTACTATATAAATTAGCCTTTTTTAATAAACGTATATAATTAAGTATAATTCTATAAAATTATAAAATTAATTAATTAATAATTTATAAATAATTAAAGGCACTAAGTGTTTATAAAACTTAGTAATTTACTTTATAAATTAGCCCTTTCTAATAAATATAACCTACCTAATAGAATTTTAATAAATTACTATAAATTATAATAAGTAGCTATATTTACTATATATAATAACTAAAAATACTAATAGTTTACGTATAAAAGTAATTTTATTAATAAAAGGACCTTTTTTAATAAACGTAGCTAGTAGAGCTTTATTAGTTATACTTTTTTTTTTTTTTTTTATAATAGTATTACCTATTATTAAATAAAAGCTATACTTATTTATAAATATTAGTAATTATTACTAAAAATAAAATTTTTATTAAAATACTAATAAATTAGTTATAAGTACTACTTTTAATAATTAAAAGCTTATTACTTTTTTATATAAATATATAAAGTAACTAAAGTTTAATAATAAAATACTTAGCTATAAAAACTAATAACTATAGTAGTAATTACGCTTTTATTACTAAATTAATAAAAATATTAGTAAGCTAGTACTACTATAAATAGTAAAGTTTTTTTAAATTTCTTTTCTTTAGTAGCTATTTTATTACTTATATATATACTTAATACTTTACTTTTTACTTATAGGCGCCTTTTTATTACTTTAAGTATATCTATCTATTAGTAATTTTATTAGTAACTAAATATTTTTAAAAGTTTTAAAAATTACTTAAAAGTAGCTTATTATTCTAGTTTAGTACTACTATAATAATAATACTACTTTTCTTACTTTTTTATAATAAAAAGCTTTATTAGTTTTTTTTAAAAGCGTTAAATATATTAATTCTTTTATAAAACTACTTATAAATTAATACTAAGTCTAATAATAAAAGGTAATTAGTTACTAATAAGCCTAATAATAAGTATTAGGGCTTTTACTAAAATAATTATAAAGTTAACTATAATAAGTAAAGTAATAAGTAGGTTAATAATAATAAGTAAACTAATAATAATTTTAATAATAATTTTAATAACTACTAATAAAATTCTAAAAATTATAAAAATTTATTAATTAAAGCTAATTTATTAGTAAAAAGGCTCTATTTAGTAAACGCTATAGTTATAGTTTTATTAGCTTTTTACTTTTATACTTTTTACTTAACTTAAAACTATAAGTATTAGATTTAAATATTTTAAAAAAACTAAAAGTTAATTTTAGACTATTTTTATATCTAAAAGTATAGATTTTAGCTTAATTTTTTTATATATTAAATAACGCTTTATTTAGAGTATTTTTATTATATATAATTACTTTAAAAATAAAGTTTTTTAAAGAAAAGAAGTAGTATTATAAAGTAGAGTATATAAATTACCTAAACTAAAATAACCTATTATTCTAGCCCTTATTACCCTTATTAAGGTTTTTTTTTTTTACCTACCTAGCTTTTTAGCTAATAATTTATATATAACCTTTATAATATAATATAAAATAAAGTAAAAACTTATATTTTAGTAACTTATATAGTAGGTAATATATATTATAGTACTATAAGTCTAAAATTCTAAAAAAAAAATTTTTTTTTTATATATAAAGCTTAGCTTAGCGCTAAGGCTTCTAGATTAATATATTTATAATATAGATTCTTTATTAGATAAAAAGTCTTTATTATAATATAAATAGTTTTTTTATTTATAGTTTTTTATTATATAAAGGGTTTTTATATAATAAAGAATATAAAATAAAAAACTTACTTATATTTTAATCTAGTTAGTTCTATTATATAAATAACTATCTTATAATAGTTTATTATATATATAGATTAATAATAATAGTATAAAGTAAATATAATAATACTATTATATATATAGAGTATAATACTTATTATATTTATATTATTTATATATTATTAATATATAAAAGTATATTATATATATATATATATATATTAAATAAGGCTTAGATATAGAAATATCTAATATTTATTATAAATTTACCTAAAAGCTTCTATAATAGAATAGTTTATAATTAGGCTAGTAAATAGGTATAGTATACTTAGAGGTTAGGTATAGATTAGGTTAAAGTTACATAACTTATAGGTATAGGTTAAGTTAGGGTTGCATAGGCTAATAGTAATAGTTAAGTTAGCTTACTAAGACCTTAACTTTAACTTAACTATTACTATTAGCCTATGTAACTCTAACTTAATCTATACTTATAAGTTACGTAACTCTAACTTAACTTATACTTAACTTCTAAATATACTTTTTATATATAATAAATTATATATAAATATATATTTTTATAAGAACTTTTTTTATTATAGATAATTATTATAGTTAAATACTAACTAAATAAAAAAAAAACTACTTTAAAAAATTAAAATTTAAAAAAATTAAAAAAAGTTAAATTATAATAGAGTTTTAGTAAGCTAGAGTTAGGTTAGGGCTAAAGTTTTAGTAAGCTAACCTAACTATTACTATTAGCCTATATAACTCTAACCTAACTTATACCTATTACTAGTGTATAAAAAATAGGTATAAGTTAAGTTAAGGTTAAGGTATTATATAATTAAATCTAACTTTAACTTAACTTATACCTATTTACTACTTTATTTATAATAGTATTTTTATAATAGTAGATAAATATACTTTTATAAGTTACTATTTTTTTATTACTAAAAAAATTAAAGCCTTTAAGCTAATAATACTAATAGAAAATATATAAAAACTAAAGGCCTATTAGCTTTTAATTTAGAAATCTAACTAATAAGCTTTTTAATAGTATTAAAAATAAACTTAACTATATTTTATTTAGTAAAAGTTTTAATAATTTTTAAAAAAACTATTTAAATTTTTAAAAAAGTTTAAGTTTATAAATAGTTTACTTAAACTTTTATTAGTTTAGTTTAGTTTAGTTTTAAGTAACTTAAACTTTATAAAGTTTAGAAAAAATTTTTCTTTTAATAACTTTAATAAAATAGTAATATTTTAGAAATTTTTAACTTTTAACTTTTTAAAAAATTAGATTTTTTTAGCCTACTTTTTTACTAACTTTACTAAAGTCTCTTTTAAAACTTTTTTTTTTTTATACTATATAACTAAAAATAAACTATTTAATTTACTAGTAAGTTAGGTTAGTTTAGACTTAATTACTTTAATATAGTTTTTAGCTTTTTTTATTAAATTAGATATACGCGCTTTAGTAATAATAGCTTACTATAGTTTCTAAATCTCTAATTTATAAGTTTTAAGCCTTTATTTAACTAGGTTAAGCTTTACTTTAAATAAAAAAAAGTGCTTTTTAATAGTATTTTTAAATTTTCTATTAGAACTACTATTTATATTATTATTATTCTTAAACTTTTTTTTTAGTTTACTAACTTAAGTATTTAAAAAAAAAACTTATTTTTAAAGCTTAAAATCTATATAACTAAAAAGAGTAATATTTTATTTAAGTTAGTTTAGTTTAATTATAATATATTTTTTCTAAACTTACTAAATTAAATAATTTTCTTTTTTTATCTACTTTAGAAATAGTATTTTTAGAAAATTTCTATTTTTTTTTTAAAATAAAAATCTATTAAAAAGAAAAAGTATCTATTTAATATACTCTACTATAGAAAAAAAAAATCTTTAAACTTTAGATACTACTATAATTTTTTTTAAAAAATAATTAGTATAAAACTAAAATAGAACTATTTAGACTAAATACTTATAAATAGTAGTAGCTATATATTTTACCTAATTTATTAGTAGTATACGCTATATCTTTAATATTAAAATACTTAACTACTATTATTTAAGTTTTATTTTTTTTAAAAAAAAATTCTTTAACTAATAGATTAAAAATTTAAAAATAATTTATAAAAAGCTTTATAAATAGTATAAAAGTATTTTTTTTAAAACTTACTTTAGTATATACTATAACTATAAAAATATCTCTAGCTTTAACCTATTTAAAATATTAGTATTTAAACTAGGCTAAAATAATTTAGTTTTACTTATATAGTAATAATTAGCTTATATACTAATATAATAAAAATAATTATAATTACTTTAATAAAAAATTCTAAATTTTACTTTATACACCCCTTTAAAGATATAGATATAAAAAATATAACTTAGAATTTTTTTCTAAAACTTTAATTTAAGTTATCTAGCTAACTTTATAATATTACCTATATATTATTTATAAAAAAGTAATATAATTTATATATTTTCTATAAATAACTTTTTTAATAAATATTTAAATAAGTTTTATTAAAGTTAATATTATAAAGAAAATTTAGGCCTTTAATATTCTTTAGTATTAATAACTTTTATTCCTTTAGAGCTATATCTACTAGACTTTTCTAAATTAAAAAAAAAATAATATATATTTTTTTAAAATTTTATTAAGTACTACTAGGAAGCTATTAAAAGAAAAATATATTTAATACTAATTATTTATTTTAAAAAAGTATAAGTAAAAGTAAAGTATAAAAGTAAAAAAAGTAAAAAGCTTATTACTAGCTTTTTATACTTAGCTATACTAGTAAAAGCTTTCTTACTTATTATTACTATATAGGCTAAGTTAATTTTAATAAAGTAGTAACTTTTACTTTTATTTTTACTTACTTTTACCTAAGTAATTTAGCTTAGTATCTAGAATTTACTTTTACCTAAAAATTACTTATAATAAATACCTACTTATTTTTTTTTTATAAAAAACTTTATAAAGTAGCTTTTACCTTTTTTAGTTTAAAATAGATTTACCTAAAAAAAAAGTATTATTATAATTTAACTTAATCTAAACTAATAGACTTTTAACTTTTTAAAAATAGCTTTTTTTAAATATATATAAACTAGAAAAGTATAAAGGCTTTTTTAGAAGCTTTATTTTAGACTAAAAAAAACTAAATAAAACTAAACGTAAATAGCTAAAACTAAAATAGATAAATATAGGTAGCTTTAGACTTTAGAAAGGTAGGTATTTATAGAACTATTACCTACTAGTATATTTAAATTAAGTTATTTTACCTATTAGCTACTATAATTTATAGCTTATTTTTTATAATAGTTATTTAATTTTTTTATAATTAAAGTAGTTCTACCTTTTTTATTTTTATATTTTTTTTTTTTATTTTTATCTAAAGTAGTAAATAGATATAGTATACCTAAGAGTTAGGTTTAAGTTAAGTTAAAGTTACATAACTAGGAGGTATAGGTTAAGTTAAAATTATATAAGCTATAGGTATAGGTTAGGTTAAAGTAAAAGGTGCTTTAAATATAGGTTAGGTTATAGTACCTATTTAGGTTATAGTAATATATTATTTATATATATATTTAAAATAAAAAAATATATATAAATAAAATATATATATAAAATTTATTAAATAATTATTATAAATAGTTATTATAGCTAATAATTTAGAAACTTTAAATAATACTATATTTACTATTTTTTTTATAGTAAAGCTCTTTATAATATAAAACCTTAAAGTATAAACTTTTAAAGCGTAGACTTTAGAGGTATAAACTTCTAAAGTATAAACTTTTAAAGTATAAGTTTTTAAAGTATAAGTATAAAAAATATAAATATAAAAAGTATATTAACTTTTTTCTAGTTATTTCTTTTTATAAAATTACTATTTATATTATTTAAAAAATAGTTAAACTAATTAAAAAGCTTATATAAATTATTAATTTTATTATATAGTAGCTTATTAATAATAGTAGTTAAATTTTTAATTAATACTTTTTTATTACTATATAAGTACTTTAGTATTATAATTTACTATACTAATTAAGTTAAAAAATAATACTATTAGTTTTTAATAATATTTTTTATAGTATTAAAAATATACTTAATTATAACTTTTATAATTAGTATTACTAAAATATTTTTAGCTACTTTAGCTAGTTAAAAATATTAGTTTTTATTATTTTTCTATTAGCTTAGTATATTCTACTTAATACTTTTTTTTATATATAAAATACTAAAATAGTTTTTACTTTTTTAATAAGTAAAGTTTATTTCTATTTTATTAATTTATATAAATAGTTAAAAAATATTATTAAATAATTTTTATTATAAAAATAAAAATTTTTAAAATTATTTATTTTTATATAATTAAAAAGACTTTTAAAATAAATTTAATAAAGTATTTTTTTAGTTATTTACTATATTATATTAATTAATATAATTAAAAAATTACTAGTAATAGTTATATTTATTTTATAGGTTTTAAATAGAATTTTTTAAATTTATTAATATATTACTATAATAAATATCTATAATAATATATTTTATAAACTATAAGCTTTTAAGCTAGATTTAAAACTAATATAATATTAAATAAATATTTACGCTTTTAATTAGTTTTTAAATAATATTTATTAAGCTTTACTTTACTTTTATTTACTATAGTATAAATAGCTATTAGCTAATTAGTATAGTTTATATTATTATTTTTATTAAATCTTTTTTCTATTACGTTTAAAAAGTTAAAAAGTTTATTATATATAAGTTATATAAATAGAATTTAAAGCTTATTAGTCTAACTTAAAAAAAGTATTACTAATTTAAATTTTTAAAGTATATTTATAATAAGCTTTAAGTAGTACTATTTAATATTTATAAATTAAAGCTTTTAAAAACTTTTAAAATTAATATTTATACTATTATTTTTTTTTTAAGTACTAGTAGTATAAATAGTTATTTTTATTATAATCTTTTTTATTAACTACTTATTAATATATTTTTATAGCTTTAGTATATACTTATATATATTAAATATAAAGTTCTACTTTATTTTAATATTATATATAATAGTTAATTACTATTTTAGTAGTAAACTACTTTATAATATAAAAAAGTACTTAAAATTTTAAAGAGATATATTAATTACTATATAGATAGCTTTAATTTTAAAATTATTTAGTTTATAATAACTATTTATAATAAATATAATATATATACTTTATAAAGTAAGTTAAGTATAGATATAGTAGTTTATACTTTTTAAATATATTACCTTTATAATTAGTTTTTTTTTTTAAGTTATTTAAAGCTATTAGTTTTAAATACTAAATAATATTTTAGATAATAAAATTAATAATATAGGCTAGGTATAGTATTATATTTTTTTATATATTTTAGCTAATATTTTACTTTTAAAGCTTACTTTTTAATATTTTTATAAAAGTACTATTATTACTTATATTATTAT
>KZ805388.1:50028-149340 GCA_003073855.1 Periconia macrospinosa
TATTTTATAATAATTATCTATAATAAAATAAAACCTTTTTTTATATATTATTTATAAATTTATATATATTATATATATTATATTTATTATATAATATTTATAATTACTTAGACTTATTATAATTTATATTAATATAACCTAACTATTACTATTAGCCTATATAACTTTAACTTAACTTATACTTATTACTAGTATATAAAAAATAGGTATAAGTTAAGTTAGGGTTAGGGTATTATATTATTAAATCTAACTCTAACCTAACTTATACTTATTTATTAACCTATATATTATTTATATAAATAGCTACTATATAGAATAAAAGTACCTATTACTAAAATTATTAAAAACTTTCTAAAATGTTTTATTCTAAAAATAGGTATTATAAAGTAATTTTTTTATATATAAAATAAAAACTTCTATTTAATAATACTAAAAAATTATAAAAAAGTAGCTATAAAAAAATAGAAAAAATAGAAATTAAACTTATTATTAACTACGTTTAAGCTCTACCTTTTAATAGATTTTTTTTAGTAGGTATAAACTAATAATAATAGTTATTACTTTTTACTTATAGTTATTTATTTATCTACTTTTTTATTTTAAAAAAATTAAAAAAAAATTAACTACTATTAATACTTAACTACTATACTAACTTTTTTAAAAATTTTTATAAAACTATTTATTAAATATATCTAATAGTAGTTTAAAAGTATTATTTATAATTAATATAAGTTATAAATAAGCTAATTATACAAGTAAGCTAATTACTCTACTAAGCCTACACTAAAGTATACTATTAACTAATAGTTTTTTTAATATTTTAATAACCTACTTAGCTATTAGAATTAAAAAAAGCTAAAATATAGCTTATACTTTAAGCTATTAAATAAAACGCGACACTATTTTAATAATACATTATATAGATTTATAATATACCTTAAAGTATACTAAGTATATAACGTACTAAAACTACCTTTTAATATAATTACGCGCTTAATTTAATTAATTTTTTAAAAATAAAAAAGTAGGTGCTTTTTTAAGATATACTTAACCTAGATACTTAAGGATTTCTATTCTAGCTTACTACTATAGTAGATAAAGCTAATTCCTTATAAGCTAAGCGTAGCCTAGAACTAGTAGGCTAAAACTAGGCTATAAACTTTATTAAGCGCTAGCTAAAGCTTATAATAAAGTTTAATTAAAAGTATAACTATAAAAGAGTCTTTTATAAAAATTTAAAAGTTATATAAAGCTAGTTCTAGCTTATAAAAAATATAAAATCTAAGTATAGCATCTAAGATAAAGATATCTATAATTTTAATAAGTTTAGCTTTATAATAGGTATAATATTAACTAAAGTAATAGTTATAGACTTTAAATATTAAAAATAGCTAAAAAGTATATAATAGAGTAACTAAAAGTAGGCTATAGTTATTTAAAATATTAACGTAATAGGCTAGGTAATTCTACTTTTTATTATTTTTTAGGATAAGTACTACCTTTCTACTTAGTATAAAAAGAAGAATCTACCCTTTAACTAGGTTATTATAGTTTCTAAAAATAGCTAGATAATAAATAAACTTAGTTTATAGTAGCTAAAGTACTTTAATAAGTATATAAAAAAGCGTACTATTAGTACTATACGCTTACTTATTATTAATAACTATAAAAGCTATAACTTACTTAAATTCTAAAATTATTATAAAGCTAATAAAATTATTATACTCTATATACCTACTTACTTATCCTATCTTTTATAGCCTCTTAATATAGGGTGTTTTACTTTATTAAAAAAGGCGTATAGGCGCTAAACTAAAAATCTAATATATAACTAAATTACCTATATTATAAAAACTAAGTTTTTATTTTACTTTATTACTACTTTTAAAACTTTAATTACTAAAAAAAATATTTAAAAAGGCTTCTAAGGCGCTAGCTTAGTTTTTCTTAACTTAAACGTAGTAATATTAAAGCTTAATATTAAGCTTTATACGCTTTTACTATTTATTATTAATAAAAACTCTTAATAGTTATAGATGCTAGGAAATACTTTAGAATTTAGATTATAATTAATACTAGTAATGTTACTAGTATACAAGTTAATTAGGTAAGTAAGTTAATTACCTTTTTTATTAATAAAAAAAAGCCGTGCGTAACTATACATCTTTTTTATTATACTATAATAAATTCTAAAACTTTTATATATTATAAATATTATTATAAATAATCTAGATTTAAATTTTTAGAAATATTAACTAAGTAGTTCTAGAGATATATTAGATTTTAATAAAATTTCTTTTTTTTAGCCCCTACCTTTTAATATTTCTAAACCTACTTATTTAAATTTTCTAAAAATAAAGTATATTATAGATAATATACTTATAAGCTTATATTTAAAATTTTATAATTTATTATAGTATAATAAAGGAGATATATAGTTACGTACGGCCTTTTTTTATTAGTAAAAGAAGTAATTAACTTATATACTTAATTAACTTATATACTAATTACGTTAAAGTAGAGGATTTAAAAGTATATAGATAGCTCCCTAATATTTATAGTTAAGGCGTTTAAAAAGCTAGTAAAAAGCGTAGCTATAATTATATATAAGCTAGTATTAATATAAAAGAAAAATACTAAACTTTAAGTAGCTAATAAAGCTGCTACGCAACGTAAATTATATAAAAAAAAGCGTATTTAGAATTAAGGAGTATTAATAGCTAAAAAAGAATAGTAATTAGCCTTTCTATAAGAATTTAGAGTGCGTAGTAATAGTAAAAAGGTAAAAAAAGGTAAGCGTATTAAACTAGGTAAGCTATTTTAAAAACGCTATAAGTAATATAGTAAAACTAGGTATAACGCGCGAACTTATAAAACTATAGTAAATATATCTATAGATTATATAGAGGGGTTGTAGAATACTATTTTATCTAAATTTTATAGTATATTATATATTTTATAGAGTAATTTAGTGCGGGCTTAGTAAAGTAATTAGCTTACTTATATAATTAGCTTACTTATAACCTACGTTATAGGTTTTTATATAAGTAAAGTTAATTAAAAAAGTATTACTATATTATTTATAAGGTTTAATTATTAACTTTTTTAACTTATTTCTATTTTTATAAGTATATATATATTATTTTATTATTATTTAAAGTAATAGTACTATTTTTTTAAATTTAATTAATAATTTATTTAGTATTATAAAAAAAAAAGCTATATAGCTTTATTATATTTAATTTTATAATTAAATATAACTAACTATAGTATATATATTAAAGCTATAAATATATTAATAATAATTTATAATATAGAAAAAGTAAAAAGAAATATTTTAAATTAAATAGTATTAATAAGTAATTTTATAAAAAAAAAAGTAACTTATAATAGTTTTAAGTAATTTACTTTTATTTATCTCTTAGTAGATAAAGCTATACTATAGTTTATACTTATAATTAACTTTAATTTAGGTTTATTACCTATTTTTTATTTTTAGTTAAAAATTAATAAAGTTAAATTAAAATATTATTAATAGTTTTTTACTAAGTTTACTTAGGTAAATAAATCTATTATATAATATTAGTTATATAACCTAGACCTAAAAGTTTTAATATTAATACTTTATAATTTTTTAATTTTTAGGTAGCTTACTTTTTTAATATTTCTCTTATTTTAGCTTATTTTTTTTTTATTTAAATATAATACTTACTATAAATATTACTTATATATAATAATAAATTATTTAATTAGAAAAGTTATAATATATAGCGTTTATTATATATAATAAACTAGTGTAAAGTAAGTAAACTACCTATGTTATAACTGTTTGAATCGGATGAAATAAGCTAGCGCGCCGAGATTCTTCCGACGAACCCCCAACCTTATGTTCTTCCCTCTGCGCACCCTTTAACCCTGTACGTCTAACTGACCACCGCAACAATGTCATCTATAAAGCCACAGCCATCTGGCACTCTGGGGAAGACCCCCGCTGCTATGGTAAGCTTCCGTCGCCCCAATTGGTTCCGGATCAGAAGCGGACAACAAAAGAGATTGTGGGTGGATGGCTAACTATGGATATAGAGCATGCGCTCGCCCTACCAAACCTACCGCAGCAAGTTCGGTCCTCAGTACGTGTATTCCGTTATTTTTACGAGCCATTGGAGGACGTGTATGGACAA
Organism: Periconia macrospinosa; assembly: GCA_003073855.1. Classification (NCBI taxonomy): domain Eukaryota; kingdom Fungi; phylum Ascomycota; class Dothideomycetes; order Pleosporales; family Periconiaceae; genus Periconia; species Periconia macrospinosa. The sequence goes on from KZ805388.1 coordinate 54,210, forward strand.
CAATAAAGTCGTTGGGAAGAGATGAGATCGGTTGGCTCCCGAGGTGTGGAATAGGATCGAGATTGGAACGATTCGGCAGCATGGATACGTTGCGAGCTTTGCATTGATAACGACGGCTCTCGTGGAAAAGGGAGCGGACTGTTGTTGAAAAAGCACAGTCAATAGCTAACGTCCGAACCTCGCAGGTACAAGATCCAGCCGAACTTCCACGGTATCACGACCCGCCATCTCTACAAATAGTATGTTCCAGTCCTCTTCTTTTCCACGCATCTCTCTCCTCTTCCAGTGGGATATGGACCTCAGCATCACCTTGTTCACGAGACAATACTAAGAGTTTATTAGTGGCTCCCTCGCAGCTGGTTTCGGTGGCGTAGCCGGCTTTTTCGCGCTCTTCTTCTTCTCCGAGGTTCCCCGTGTGCGTGAGGACATCATGCGAAAGGTGCCTATTCTTGGCGATTACTTCATCCGCGAGATACCCCCAGAGGACAATCCGTTCTAGCGAGATTTTCATGGAACAGCTAGGAAACAAGTGTACAATACTCGTTGGGAAATGATACAAGCATGATCGAGAGAAGTCTTGGTTTGATAGAACTAGCATGCTGTATTATAGTGAAGAAGGCAATGGAATAGACTTCATTTCAACTTTCATGAATCTGTGTTTCTGCATCTGTAATATCATATACATGTATCCTCACGTGTGGCCGAAAAGCACTATGAGTTTCAATTGACGCAGACGATAAAAGTCTTGAAGTTGGGTCATCGTTAAATCTTCATTCTTCATTTCACCAAGCTCCGGCGAACGCCCTGATTCTAGACGTAAAATTATTTTGTCGTAGCCGGAACATGGCACATGGAGGGAGACATTATCATGTCTTTTCATCTTCCGCCCGTCCAAGTCTTGACGTATTCGCAACGTCTAAGGTATAGCAAGTTTAGTTCGTGGGCAATCGGCCGACAACCTCCTCCATCTCCGTATCCGTATAGATCCGGAAGCCCTTGTCTTTTGTCACACTTGCTAATTGTACGTTCTTACTATCCAGTTTCTCCTCCATGACCTGCTTCAACGTCTTGAGAACTAGTACCTCTGCTTCGGAAAGGGTGAGCGACTTGTGGAATTCGTTTTGCAGCTCAGCCTGTGCACCCTCGGAGCCAGAACCGATGGCTTTCGCATCGTAGCGGTAGAAGGTACCGGATGGTTCTGCATGGTAACTGCAGAAAAGTTAGAGGTCTGACTTGCTTCCCGTAATTCAGTCTTGATGGTGGGATAAACATACAGGCTTGGACCATCCTCATCATACCCCGCAATCAGTAGCGCCACACCGAAGGGTCTACTCATGATGCTCTCCTCACCCTCCGCACCCTCTCCAAACCGTAGTGCTAGATCGCATATCGCTTGTGTACAGCTCTCAACCCGTAGTGGCTCTGCGTAGTTGAAGGCGTGATTTTGGCTCTCCACGCGTGCGTGCTCAATCATACTGCGAGCATCGGCTTGTAAACCGGACATGGCGCAGCCGATATGGCGATCGATTTCCACAATCTTTTCCACGGAAGAGGTCTCGAGTAGGGTGGAGGTCACGCGCTTCTCAACACCAAGGATCACACCTTCGCCGGTTGCTACCTGTAGATGGTGAGTTTGTGCGTCTCACTACGGGGGGCTATGATCCCCAAGGGCACGCAAGTGCGGCAAAAACATACACCTATCGCTGTTGAACCGAGCTTGATAGCTTCCAGCGAGTACTCGACCTGGAATAGACGGCCCTCGGGCGAAAAGGTGCTGAAGTGATGTGAGCTAGGGTTTACGAATGGGATGTGGTGGGGGCTACACACTTGATGCCACGGTCTAAAACACGGATATTAGGTTACAATCGATCAAGCGCAAGCTAAAGGGAGACTCACCATATTCGCTTCGTGCTATGAACTACGCTCAGTTAGCAAACGAGCTCCACGGATGATTCTAGAGCTTAAGCGTACCATGTTGGCGATGTAATCTGGCGAGGTTCCGGTGGTTTTCGAGAAGGTTTTGGATTAGAGGCTGCGCGAGAAGGGCAGGAAAGAAGCAGCCGTGCAATGAAGGCAAGAAGTTGTGGGAGAAGCACAAATGATGTCGTGGGGTATTGCTAGGTCTAGGCGGTGGTCGTACGCGTCAAAGCTTCAGCGGAAGTGAGTTAGTGCCAAGACCTCGACTAGCCCTAGCCTGCAGGCACTTTACATGGAGGTGTTCTACCTACATTACATAGCTACATACCTGGATAGATACGTTCTACATCCAAAGATGCATGTATTCCCCGTATCAACACTTCTGCGCTTTACAACCTGTTGATTTTACGTGAAAACAAATTGCACGGTCATGTTTGGAATGAATATTACGATGTACTACGCCGACGTGTACATAAAGCAGACTGGTGCGCATCACGATGGAACATGTATTGAATGCATGTATGTACAAATAATTGTATGTGCATTCAAGAAAGCTCTGCAAATGCATCGAGTAGTTTGACGCACGTTCGTCTCCGACCAGCTTCAAAGAAGCCACAACCAGCAGATGTCGATGATTTTGAAACATTTACGCGCGAGGCTACCGTATGAATCGATGACTATGTGACCAACGCAAGCTAGGAATGATGCCAGAATAGTATTGATTCATCGTGGTAAAAGCCACTGTAGTTCCAAGCATGTCATATCAGCGTGCATTCCACTGCACCAATGGAGTTTACCATGGGGAATTTTTAAATATCAAATCTCTTGTCTTCGCTTCAGCCACCACAGCCAGACAGAATATGCCATGCGGGGTCACCCAGAAAAGTGTTTGTCGAGGGAGAAGCATGTGCCATGGAACAATCATCGATAGCAAGCTGCACGTTTGGGTTCGTTCACTGCGGCAGCTAGAGACTGTTACTCAGGTAACCACGTCCCAATACGGTTAGTCATTTCATGGAAAGGCAAGTACACTGCTTCTTTACCTTCCCCACCAGTAACAACACAAGTGCTCTTCACCTTTACAATCGCGTACGAGCCTTTGCGCCTCTGTTCGGACACTTTCAATACATACACCAGAAAAAAATTCCTCCAGCACACAACCAATCCACCAATCCGCCATTCGCCATGTCTGCTCAACCTGAGGACCACCAAATGGAGGGCGTTGAAACTGGCGTTGCCGACAAGGGTAAAGGCAAGGCCCCAGTTGAGGCAGTGGAGGAATCTGGCGAGGAGGAGTCCAGCGATGAGTCTGGCGCTGAGGATCAGGTTTGGCCAACCTCCCGACATCATTCGCGCAAACAGCTAACAGAGTGCAGCAGGGTGCTGAGGGTACGCTTCGCTACGACCGAGTGCAATTGTGCGACGATAAATACTGACTAGGGTGTAGACATGGAAGAGGACACCATGGCCGAGATCGACACAGACAACATTGTCGGCAGGCGCACGCGTGGCAAGAACATCGATTTCGCCAAGGCTGCTCAGGAACTCGGTGACGAGGAGGATGAGGACGATGACGAGGATTTCAAGGACGCCGATGACGATGAAATGAAGGATTAAGTTGGAGGAGCGAAGGAGCGTCGTGTTCTTTCCGTACGTCCTTTTGATTCCCAAGGAATCGCCCCACCGTACCGAGCAGATCACTAACCCCACACTCTCCAGGCTTTCCGATACAATTACGAACCTTCCTTTACACCGTCCGGAGTTGATTTTTATGGCACGGATGGCAAACTCGAATACAAAAAGGGCATGGCATTGGGTAGCGAGGCAGGCTCATATTGAACATGGAGTCTTGGCGTGTGGGATTGGACGTTGGATGGAGGATGTCAAATGTAGGAGGCCTGTGGTACTGCACGCTTGCGGGTGCGGCGCTTCGGGAGCTTCACGCACCTCTGTGCATATAGCGTTCAGGCACGATTATGAATGAAAACAGAAAATTCCGTCAGTAGATGATGATCACAGCTTGGCCTTCTGCATCGGCATACTCCCTGGTTGAAGCACACGCTCGACACGATGTCCAGATGTGCGGTGTATACAGATATCGAAGCACGCCAAGTCGAGACAGAATTATTAAATTTCTGGGCAAAGGTTTTTTTCCCAGTGGCGGCAAAACTCTAATGTTGAGCCAGAATGAGCATGAGTCTGAGGACGCTGAGCTGAGCCTACATACGACGATTGTGGGATCGGTGTTGTTAGTCATATCCAGCGACTACCTAATCAGCTACCTAGTGCCAGCAGGTGCTTTCCCACTCCGAGGCTCTTGTTTTTTCAGGCTAGCTAGGTAAGTAGTTCGCTAGCCAGTGTGGTTGGTGGTGGTGACGGTGGTGGGCGGTGGGCGGCGGCCGTCCTTTTCTTCCGCTCGCTAAGGTCGTGTTCGATTGGCTCGCGAAGGACCAACCGCCCGAAGAGTAAGGGCGGAACAGTCGAGGAACATGGAAGGGAGAGGAGGGGTGAGGAGGGGTGAGGAGGGATGAGGAGGGATTGATGGCATCACGCGGACAGGATTTGAAAAAGAGGGTATTAAGTAATGTGAAGAGCAACGGCGAATCATGTATGCACAGTAATAAGCACATGGGTGGAGTGGTGAAGAATATGTCAGTACGTACATGTCTGTTGGCAGACCGGGGAGGAATGATTTGAGTAGGTAACTGGTTCATGTCAACATTGCTATACGCAGGCGGGCTGTCGCGCCTCCCACTCGCACTCGCGACTTGCCCAGTCCCAAACCGGCATTGCATTAGGTACATGGAGTGACTGACACCACATGGAAGGACGGCGGCTGGGTCGACTCGGGAAATGAGCAGCCTGTGGGTGGATGCGACATCGGCGGCGGGATGGGTGTACTCGTACTGGTAGGTACCAAATTAATGCTGGTACCTATGTAACTGGTTGATGGTCGCTCACACGCAACGTAACGTAGCGGAGAGTGGGGTGGAATTCAATGAATGCACATGGATCTGTCCTCGTGACCAACGGAAATGCTAGGCGAAACGGACAGTATAGTCAGTGCATGTACGCTGTGCATGGAGCGTGATGGATTGCTGCTCCGGGATTCCCCGATGGCAGGCAGGGCAGCCCGATGGCAAAGATGCTCGTCGGTTCGTTTACCGCCACGCCCGCCAGATCCTTTGCCTTTTTCCCTTGTTCCTTTTTCCGTGCGCCTGTGTGCGTGGCGGCGGTACATGCCGATTACCTGTTGCTTTTCCACCCCAAATCTCCAGTGAGTGGTGGGGAATCGGGATTCTGTTTGGCCATGGTCAAGAGGTACAGTCAGTCAATCCGTCAGTAGTTAGTTGATCGTCAGCCCGATGACCATTGCTGCTTGCTTGCTTGCTTCATGGATTCATTTGATGTCGTGGCAGAAACATGGTGCGAAGGTTCCGCTGGCCGTCGACGTCGTCTCCAAGACCGCCGGCCAAGCTCCGCCCGGCTCCGAAGACCACTGCCCGCCCTCTTTGCAGCAAGTAACGTAACTCGGTGCACGCTACGCCATGCTACGTAACTTTATAAGTTGACTAAGTACTTGTAAGTTGGCTACGGTAACTACAGTACAGTAGCAGTGACTGCTTGCCTGCATGCACCTTCGGCTCTGATAAGGGAGCGTGGTCCTTTGACTATCTGGAATTACGACAAAGAAGCGTGGTGCGGCGAGCGGAGCCAATGGCCGTGGAGGGAATCAGGACATCAGGGCCTCAGGGCACGGCGGCGTGGGCGTGGGTCGGACGCGGCGGCAATCTTGCCGGTGGAGAGCTTGGTTGCGGAAACCCGCAGCGAACAGCGACAAGACAAGCCGAATTCGGCCCTCTGTCATTCGCCCGCGCGCCTGGAACCATGCCCCTGCCCGCCTGCCCGCCCTTACCCTTGCCCTTGCCCTTGCCTCCTGCCTCCTGCCGTTGCCAGCGGCGGCCAGCCCCTACCTACCCTTGCACTTACCCATGTCCGCGAAACCGCGAAACCGTGGGGTACAGCCTGCCTGCCTGCCACCCGCCTGCTGGTTGCATCATCCATATTCAAACATTGAGGAAAAAAAAGTGTGTGAGGCCTGGTGTGTGTGAAATAGAGCTCAAGTTAATACGGCACCATCCATTGATTCATTCATTCCCAGGCACATGCTTGCTTGCTTGCTTGCTTGCTCTTGCGTGTGCATGTATGCAGGCAGCGCGATCAAGCCGTTGGATCCCTTCTCTCCCTTCCCGTCTCGCTCGTTGTTGTGGTTGTGGTTATGGTTATGGTTATGGTTGTGATTGTGGTCGTTGTTCGTACTGTATACATGTTCTCTGGCATGTGCCACGCCCTCCCATTGAATGGCTCCGACTACAAATACGCCCACCACGGAAATGTCCATGTAATGCATGTACTGTAGCGTGGCCAGCGTAGAGTGTGGGCAGCAAAACGCCCGGAACTGCACTGTAACTACTGTATTTCAGACCGGCCCTAAAGTCAGATGGATCAGTCCATCCGTCCATGCTGGATATCCATTGGCACAAGGCTCAAGTAAAGGTGGCCAGCCAGCTAGCGTAGTCGACTTTTTTGACAGACCCCACCTCCAGTCCAGTCCGCCCTCCACTCCCCTTCTTAAGCCTCCAGTCCCTTCTCACCCATTGCCTCGCCCCTCCATTCTCTTTTCCCTCCCTCTGTACTCTCTCTCTCTCTCTCCCTTCCTCGCTCCATTCAACCTTCACCCTGTCGGTCCCCCCCGCAGTCGCTTGCCTGCTCCCACTTCCAACATTCGATCCCTCCATTGTTCACGCCAAAACTGCCATTGCGCTCACTCAAAATACCATACATACCCCGTGAGTTGGCCACTCTTCATGTCCTGCCCTCCCTCCCCACCCACGTCCACGCGTTGTTGTCTCTGCCATTGATTGTACCCTCCTACACGTGCTTCCTCCGATTCGTCTGCCTTACCTACCTAGGTGCAAGGATGTGGCGAGACCCCTTGTCTGGGAAATGCTCATCTCAACCCCGCGTTGCCCCATTCGCCCATTCATCCTTATCATCACCACGGTTGCAAATCAGCCAGCTATCAATTGATCGGCTACAGGCTAGAGTAGCGTCAATTGCCTTTGATGCTACCTGGTACCGGGCGAGTCTGCGGGTGACGAAGCCTGCTCGTCATTCTGCTTCTTCTCCAAGCCATTGGGATGCTGCATGCGACTCGTTTCTACTTTTTATAGTCAATGTTTTTGTCCGTGTATTCTGTACTCTTCCCCTCTCGTGCTTGCCTCGATTTCTGCCCTCTGCACCAATTGTGTCGGTCCGAATTCACAATTGCTTTAGCCGTCTATTTGTAACACACCAGGGTTAAGCCTTGCTAACTGTGGTCGGAACTAGATCCAGCGAAAAAAAAAATATATAGAGAGCTCCTGGGTTGAAGCGACCCCGCCTTCTCTCTTTTGATACCCCCACGAAATCAACCAACCCCTAAGATCCGATAAACCACCTACCACAACCCAAAACGACCCCAATAACTCGGCCCGCTGCCGATATAATGGGTAGCGTTTCCTTCGCCGAAGACACCAAATTGCCGCAGGATACTCCGATTGTCGAGGAGGAGAGCTCCGTCTTTCCTTATCAGGATGGCCCTGAAAACAAGTCGTGGGCGGGCGCCCTACCCTTGAAGCAGGGTCTCTATGATCCCGAGTACGAGAAGGATGCTTGTGGTGTTGGTTTCGCTGCGTACGTTCATCCGTGGGTATACTCCAAGTCCAGCGTAAAAGCTAACGTATGACAGGCACATCAAGGGCAAGGCTAGCCACAAAATTGTCTCCGACGGTAGGAATATGCGAAATCCACTTTGCTAATTGCTGGCTAACTAACGGGACAAAGCTCGCTCACTTTTGTGCAACATGACCCATCGAGGCGCTGTAGGCTCCGATGCCCGAGACGGCGATGGAGCTGGTGTCATGACCTCGATTCCACACAGATTTTTTGTCAAAGAGTTTGGAAAGGACCAGGGGTTTACTCTTCCTCAGCAGGGTGATTATGCAACTGGTAATCTGTTTTTCAAGCCAGATCCCGCAGCGCTAGATGAAACCAAGGCAATGTTCGAGGATGTGGCGGATCAGTTGGACCTGCGAGTGTTGGGGTGGCGAGTGGTTCCTAGGGATTCTACGCTGCTAGGTCCGGCAGCTCTGTCGCGAGAACCTATTATTCTCCAACCCTTCGTTGTGTTAAAGAATGCATATGGAGAAGGCAAGGAGCCAAAGGAGGACTTTGCAACCACGCACAATGCTGCGTACTTTGAGCGACAGCTCTATGTTCTGCGCAAGAGGTCCACGCATGTCATAGGTCTGCATAACTGGTATGACTCGTCTATAATTTCATTACGTGTCTCTACACTTCATTCAATAACTAATTTTACGTTTAGGTTCTACATTTGCTCCCTCTCGAACAAGAACATAGTTTACAAGGGACAACTGGCTCCCGTGCAGGTTTACGAATACTATCACGATTTGGTTTCTGTCGATTACGAGGGCCACTTCGCCCTCGTTCATTCCCGTTTCTCCACTAACACATTCCCCAGCTGGGATCGTGCACAGCCCTTGAGATGGGCAGCTCACAATGGCGAGATCAACACGCTACGAGGTAACAAGAACTGGATGCGAGCCCGAGAAGGCGTGATGAAATCAGACTTGTTCGGTGACGATCTCGACCTTCTGTACCCAATTGTTGAGGATGGAGGATCCGACTCTGCCGCCTTCGACAACGTACTGGAGCTTCTCACCATCAATGGCGTGCTCTCTCTGCCAGAAGCCGTTATGCTCATGGTTCCTGAAGCTTGGCAGGGCAATCACTCCATGGATCCCGCTAAGCAAGCTTTCTATGAGTGGGCAGCTTGCATGATGGAGCCTTGGGATGGCCCAGCCTTGTTCACTTTCTCTGACGGACGATACTGCGGTGCTAATCTTGATCGAAATGGTCTTCGACCTTGTCGTTACTATGTGACTGATGATGACCGAATCGTATGCGCCTCTGAGGTCGGTACCATATCCATCGATCCCGAGCGAGTGGTCCAGAAGGGCCGCCTGCAGCCCGGGCGTATGTTGCTTGTTGACACTGTTGCGGGCCGTATTGTCGACGATACCGAATTGAAAAGCACGGTTTCAGCTCGTTTCGACTTCCGTTCTTGGGTTGACAAGAACCTCTTGACCTTGCCTAAGATCAAGGAGCAAGTCGCCGAAAAGGGCGTCGATCTTTCTCACGCCCTTACTGAGGCTCGCGTCCACGAGGACCCCCGACTGAAGGCATTCGGATATTCGTTGGAGCAGGTCACTCTACTTCTTGCTCCCATGGCCGCTGATTCCAAGGAAGCCCTCGGTTCTATGGGTAATGATGCGCCTCTTGCGTGCTTGGCACAGCAACCTCGTCTCATGTATGAGTACTTCCGTCAATTATTTGCTCAGGTCACCAACCCCCCAATCGATCCCATCCGCGAAGCCATAGTCATGTCATTGGAAGCCTACGTTGGTCCTCAGGGTAATCTCTTAGAGATGGACGAGTCGCAGTGCGGACGGTTGTTACTGCCCTCGCCTATCTTGTCTTTAGAAGAGTATACGGCTCTAGTTAATACGCACAAACTCTACTCTGAGTGGACAGTCAAGACCATCGATATCACTTTCCCTAAGAGTGAGGGCATTCAGGGATATATCGACGCTCTCGACCGCATCTGTGACGGTGCTACCGAATGTATCGACAGCGGTGACAACATCCTCGTACTTTCTGACCGCGCCACATCCGCTGACCGTGTTGCCATCTCCGCCTGCCTGGCCACCGGTATGGTTCACCATCACCTTGTCCGCAACAAGTGGCGATCTCGAGTTGCCCTTGTTGTTGAGACTGCAGAGGCCCGTGAAGTTCAACACATGTGTGTCCTCGTCGGTTACGGTGCTGATGCCATCTGCCCCTACCTCGCCATCGAATGCATCCTCAAGATGCACCGTGAGGGTCTCATTCGCAAGAACTTAACACAAGAGCAGCTCATCGATAACTACAAGCACTCTTGTGACGGTGGTATCCTCAAAGTCATGAGTAAGATGGGTATTTCAACTCTACAATCATACAAGGGTGCTCAAATTTTCGAGGCTCTTGGTATTGACGACTCTGTTGTTGACCGATGCTTCACCGGTACGGCAACCCGAATCAAGGGTGCCACTTTCCGTGACTTTGCTCAGGATGCATTTGCTCTTCATGAGAAGGGTTTCCCCACGCGTCCTATTGTCGAAGTTCCTGGCCTTCCAGAAACCGGCGAATACCACTGGAGAGACGGCGGTGAGCCTCACGTCAATGATCCGACTGCGCTTGCCAATATACAGGATGCGGTTCGCACCAAGAATGATAAGTCTTACGAGGCATACTCAATTGCCGAGTACGAGCGTATCAAAGACTGTACTCTTCGTGGTCTGCTAGACTTTAACTTTGAGGATCGCACACCAATCTCGATTGATCAGGTTGAGCCTTGGACCGATATTGTCCGCAGGTTCGTCACTGGCGCTATGTCGTACGGCTCCATTTCCATGGAGTCACACTCGACACTTGCTGTTGCGATGAACCGTCTAGGCGGGAAATCCAACACTGGTGAAGGTGGTGAAGATCCTGAACGAAGCCTCCGAATGGAGAACGGTGATACTATGCGTTCTGCCATCAAGCAGATTGCCTCCGGACGTTTTGGTGTCACATCCAACTACCTCGCTGATGCCGACGAACTGCAAATCAAGATGGCACAAGGAGCGAAGCCTGGAGAGGGTGGTGAACTCCCCGGTCACAAAGTGTCGCAATCTATTGCCAAAACCCGTCACTCCACTCCAGGTGTCGGTCTGATCAGTCCGCCTCCTCATCACGACATTTACTCAATCGAGGATCTTAAGCAACTCATCTACGATCTAAAATGCTCCAACCCCCGTGCTAGGGTCTCTGTTAAGCTTGTGTCTGAGACTGGTGTTGGTATCGTTGCCTCTGGTGTGGCCAAAGCGAAAGCTGATCACATCTTGATCTCCGGTCACGACGGTGGAACAGGAGCTTCCCGATGGACTGGCATCAAATATGCCGGTCTTCCATGGGAATTGGGTCTCGCTGAGACTCACCAAACCTTGGTACTGAACGATCTCCGTGGTCGTGTCATTGTCCAAACCGATGGCCAGCTTCGAACCGGCCGGGATGTGGCTATTGCCTGTCTACTTGGTGCGGAAGAATGGGGCTTTGCTACAACGCCATTGATCGCCATGGGCTGTATCATGATGAGGAAGTGCCAGTTAAGTGTCCAATTTCTTTGTTTACACCTTCCTGGTTCACTTGGTTACCATTTGTAGTCTGTGTAGATGAGTTTTACTTACTTTTGATTTAGTCTAAACACCTGCCCCGTTGGCATCGCCACCCAAGATCCCGAGCTCAGAAAGAAGTTCGTAGGTACACCAGAGCATGTTATCAACTTCTTCTACTACGTCGCCAATGAGCTCCGCGCTATCATGGCTAAGCTCGGCTTTCGCACTGTCAACGATATGGTCGGCCACTGCGAAGTGCTCCGTGTGCGTGATGACCTCCGCACTGCGAAAACAGAGAACATCGATTTGTCTCTGATTCTTACACCTGCCCACACCCTCCGACCCGGTGTCGCCACCTTCAACGTCCGCAAGCAGGACCACCGTCTCCATGTTCGTCTGGACAACAAGCTAATTGCTGAGTCTGAGCTTGCGCTTGAAAAGGGCCTACCAGCTCGCATTGAGTGTGATATTGTCAATACCGACCGTGCTCTCGGTGCCACACTCTCCTACCAAATTAGCCGACGTTACGGTGAGGCCGGTCTGCCTCAAGACACGATCCATGCGAATATTCGCGGATCTGCTGGTCAATCATTTGGTGCCTATCTTGCACCAGGTGTTACTTTAGAACTTGAGGGTGACGCCAATGATTATGTCGGAAAGGGGCTCTCTGGAGGTCGCTTGATTATATACCCGCCCCGCACTGCTCTTTACCGTGCCGAGGAGAACATTCTCATCGGTAACGTCTGTTTATACGGTGCCACGAAGGGAACTTGCTTCTTCCGCGGTGTGGCAGCTGAGCGGTTTGCGGTTCGCAACTCCGGTGCAACTGCGGTTGTAGAGGGTGTTGGTGACCACGGTTGCGAGTACATGACAGGCGGTCGAATTGTTGTCCTCGGTTCCACAGGTCGAAACTTTGCTGCCGGTATGTCTGGGGGTATTGCGTATGTTCTCGACATCCACCAGGATTTCGAACAGAAGGTTAACCAGGAAATGGTCGAACTGTCTGGCATCGAAGACCCTCAAGAGATTGCCTTTCTGCGTGGCCTCATCGAGGACCATCATCACTACACCGGCTCTGAGCTTGCCGCTCGTATCCTTCTTGACTTCAACCGTGCATTGCCCCGGTTCGTCAAGGTCATGCCCGTTGACTACAAGCGCGTTCTCTTGGAAGAAGCCGCCAAAGAGGCTGAGAAAAAGAAGAAGGAGTACCCGCTCCCCATTCTTCCAGGCAACCCGGTTCGTTCTGCACACGAAGAATCCAGAAAGGCTGAGCACGAAGCCGAGGCCAAAAACAAGAAGAAGAGCGATCTCCTCGACATTGAGGAGAGTGTGACTGATGCCAAGGCTGAAAAGAAGAAGGCACTAGTTCTAGATAAAACGCGTGGGTTCGTGAAATACCAACGACGCTCTGAAAAGTACAGAAATCCAAAGACACGTACCCGTGACTGGCAAGAACTGTCTCAGCGTTTGGATGAAGACGAGCTCAAATATCAAACTGCTCGTTGCATGGACTGCGGTGTTCCCTTTTGCCAATCTGACACTGGCTGTCCCATCAGTAACATCATTCCTAAATGGAATGAGTTGGTGTTCCGGTAAGAGCTTATCACTGGTATAGCAAAAGAACTGAACTAATAGAAGAATAGGTCGCAGTGGAAGGATGCCCTAAACCGCCTTATTCTTACTAATAATTTCCCCGAATTCACGGGTCGTGTCTGCCCTGCTCCTTGCGAGGGTGCGTGTGTGTTGGGAATCAACGAGGATCCTGTTGGCATTAAATCCATTGAATGTGCTATCATCGATCGTGGGTTTGAGATGGGCTGGATGGTGCCAACACCGCCACAGACACGAACTGGCAAGAAGGTGGCCATCATCGGTTCTGGTCCTGCGGGTCTTGCCGCAGCTGATCAACTGAACAAGTGTGGCCATCAAGTTACTGTCTACGAGCGTGCTGATCGTATCGGCGGTCTTCTCATGTACGGCATTCCCAACATGAAGCTCGACAAGAAGATTGTGCAACGTCGTGTCGACTTCTTGGCCGCCGAAGGTGTGACTTTTGTCACCGGAGTGACTGTCGGTGCAGAGGGTCAGCCTTCTCTGGAGTCTCTTCGTGGAGACAATGACGCTGTTGTCATCGCTACCGGAGCAACTGTTGCCCGTGACTTGCCTATTCCGAACCGCAACCTCGAAGGAATTCACTTCGCTATGCAATTCTTGCACAAGAACACGAAGTCCCTCCTCGACTCTAATCTTGCCGATGAGGCCTATCTCTCTGCCAAGGACAAACATGTAGTGGTTATTGGCGGCGGTGACACTGGCAACGATTGTATCGGCACTTCAGTCCGCCACGGAGCCAAGTCTGTGGTCAACTTCGAGCTTTTGCCTCAGCCACCATCTGAACGTGCCCGCGACAACCCGTGGCCGCAATGGCCTCGAATCTACCGCACCGACTATGGCCATTCCGAAGTCAAGACACATATGGGCAAAGATCCACGTGAGTACTGCGTTATGTCGAAGGATTTTGTAGATGATGGCAATGGCAACGTTAAGGGCATCAACACTGTTCGTGTTGAATGGACCAAGTCCGCATCCGGTGGTTGGGACATGAAGCAAGTTGAAGGCAGCGAGGAGTTTTTCCCAGCTGACCTTGTCCTATTGTCCATGGGTTTCTTGGGTCCTGAGGAGCGCGTTCTGGCTGACATTGTCGAACGTGACGCCCGCAAGAATGTCAAGACTGCACCAGGCCATTACAACACCAACCTCCCAGGAGTGTTCGCGGCTGGTGACTGTCGTCGCGGTCAATCTTTGATCGTGTGGTAAGTTTTGGCTCCAACCCCAGTAGTTGATCGTACGCTAACGATATTCAGGGGTATCAATGAAGGTCGACAGTGCGCTCGCGACGTCGACTCTTTCCTTTCTGGTGTCGGCACATCACTTCCTGTCACTGGAGGCATCATGAAGCGACCGCCATACGAAGTCCTCAACAAAGAGCAAGGTGCTCCCAAAGAGTTGCTCGCCGCCGCCGCTTAATACAATGAGCCCCCATTCCAGATCACGAGAATATGAACAAATTAATGACGAGAATGTTATATGCGATCTGAATCGTTTCAGCCACAGGTTAGGAAAAGGTCTGTTTTCAACATTTGAATCTCCTCTCTGTTCTTTCCAATCACTACAATTGCAAGATACCACTTTCATTTTATATGGAGTCTTTCTGGGACGGTATTTGCGTTGTAGATTATGTATCCTTGCTTGTTCCTCCAGTAAATAATTTGTATTGTTCTAAAAGACAGGTTTTGATCCATGAGACAAATTGATTAATTGCTTTATCGCCGTCGTTAAGTTGATGTGAGATACATGTACATGTGAGTGATATTAATATGTCGTGTAGGGAGCTGAAGTTATGTATGTATATATATATATATATATATATATATATTGTCTAGGTAGGGATACCTAGGTAGTGCTTCGGCATTATTTTCTTTTATCTAATTAAATAATATATATATACGTGTCTTTTTGCGATTAGAAAGCTAAATCCGCGATGTAAGATACCCTAGGACAATCACACCGTGGTGGCCATGGGCTATTACACGTGTAATCGTTGAGATAGAATATGAGCAAACTATCTGTAGAATTTTCGCATATTCTACATGTATTCTACATACCTATGTATACATACATAATTGATGTTTGTAGTATTTCTGGACGAGGTTGGCCAAATGTTGAATGCCGTGACACGTCGTACGATATTGAAATACGAATAGTAATATATAGATTTGGCATTTTTACTAAGGATAATAACAGATACTCTTGGATTTGGGCTTTCAATGTTGCGACTTGGCGAGCAATGTGCACGTGCGGGTGAAAAATCACGTGAGACCTGGGATATAGGTATGTGGCGTCCGTTTCCTAAGAACAAAGCTAAAACGCGTCGACGTCATCAACCAAGTTCAACTTTCCAAGCTCTGCATCTTGCCTTTAAGTTTACGACAGCTATTGGCATCATGCGCATCTAATCTTGCTGTCACAGATATGTTTTCTAGGAGGTGGCATAGTGCCGCCCACAACAGCTTGGTTGGACGCACGCGAGCTCAAAGGTCTCAACCTAGGTTCGTCTCCAAATCGGAAAAAACATCTAATATCAATAATATCTGATCACTGCACAGAAACATACCTGCCTTGAACTATAGATGCACGCGACTATGGATTCGGAATTCATCTTTTCAGACCGGGGAGAATCAATCGGGGCATATCAATGTTGGACCCGATGAAGGAATTCTCTTCTTCGATAGTGTGTTTCCTGTCGTTCCCTGTTTGTGAACTGATGAATAACATTCCCAATTTAGACGTCTCTCCTATTAGAATACAGAAGTACCTAGGTTTTCGATGGATGTTTTCTGAGAAGACACCAAACGTGCTCAGCTATTTTATGAGTCCTTCGATCACAGGAACTGAACCGAGCACGATCATCAGGAATGCAGCAAAACGGTCTAGTATCTCCGTCAAAGCCACCGAAACATTGTGGAGGTTGAAAGAAGGGGGGGCGTTTGTCAAATTCACGCATGATGGAGGCGTTTCCACGTCTGACGTTGAAAAAGTCCTTAAACAATATCTGAATGATCAACCGGTCAAGCCGTGGTGGAGTCCGTGGCGAGGTATGAACGTCAGCTTGGTGAAGGGACGGCCATGGGTTGAAGACTTGTTCCACCTACCTACTCCTCGGCTGAGGGTGGAATTTGTAGCACGAAAACCTGGGGTAGAGCCCATAGAGCTCTCGCAGGAGCAACTTTACGAGTTATTTAGACCGTACGGGAAGTTAAACGATATCGTCGTTCAACCGTCAGATTCGAAGGTGTTGCCAAAATTTGCATACCTTGATTACGCAGAGATGCGAACGGCGGTTATGGCGAGAAATTGCCTGCATGGTTTCGTGGTTGAAGAGACGGGAACACGCCTCAGGTTGAAATATGAACGTAAAATTAAGGCCCACTGGATTAGGGACTGGATCGTCAATCATCCAAGAATCGTGATCCCTATTCTGGCGGCTATTGTGGCCGGTATCACTGTCGCTATTTTTGATCCGTAAGTCTAGCGCACATGGTCAAGTACCGAATAACTAATGATGGTTGACATGAGAGCAGTATCCGAACTTTTTTCGTGAAAGCGCACATAACTCGAGCGCTGGATATACAAGAGAACAGCTGGTATAAGTGGTTCATGGATCACGCTACTAACTTCATACCGTGGCACGGAAAGCCACGTGATGATGATGGCATGGAAGCTGTGTGGGATGATCGAAAGGAAAATATCGAGCAGATTCAGACATGGCTGATGGAAACAGCGGATACTTTCATCATCATTCAAGGACCTCGCGGCTGCGGGAAACGTGAGCTTGTCATTGACCAAGCATTGAAAGACCGGAAGTACAAGCTTGTCATCGACTGCAAGCCCATTCAAGAAGCTCGAGGCGACAGTGCAACAATCAATGCAGCGGCTGCTGGGGTTGGATACAAGCCAGTATTCTCCTGGCTGAACAGTATTTCCGGAATGATTGACATGGCTGCGGCTGGGTCGACGGGAATTAAAACTGGGTTTTCCGAGACCCTTGATTCCCAGCTTGCGAAGATTTGGAATACGACTGGAACAGCATTACGGCAGATTGCTCTCAGCCAACGCCATAAAGACGACAAGGATGCAAATCTTGAGGATGATGAATGGCTTGAAGAGCACCCGGAACTGAGACCAGTAGTCGTAATTGATAACTTCCTTCACAAGAGCCAAGAAGGAGGTGTAGTATATGACAA
Organism: Periconia macrospinosa; assembly: GCA_003073855.1. Taxonomy (NCBI): domain Eukaryota; kingdom Fungi; phylum Ascomycota; class Dothideomycetes; order Pleosporales; family Periconiaceae; genus Periconia; species Periconia macrospinosa. Next base: position 71,248 of record KZ805388.1, read on the forward strand.
AATCTCGGATTGGTAAGATGGTCCTGAAGAGTACATACCCGACATGCTGTATACTGACCGAATGAAGGGCTGCTCGCTTGACCACCTCAAACGTCGCACACGTTGTCTTTCTTACCCACGATGTTGCTTACAGTAAATCTCTTTCGAAAGCTCTTCCCGATCGTGTCTTTCACCAAATTCCTCTTTCAGACTGTTCACCTCAGGTTGCAAAGAAGTTTGTTCTTCGCCATCTCGACGCCGATGTAGCAGATGATCCCGCGCCTAAAGATGGATCACCCAAAAGATACCCCTCGCAAACTCGCACTGATCTTCAGGAGCTTGACACATGCATTAACCTCCTCGGTGGGCGTCTGACCGATCTTGAGTTCTTGGCCCGACGCATCAAAACGGGTGAAACTCCCACAAAAGCTGTACACGAGATTATCGACCAGTCGGCTTCCGAGATCCTGAAAATGTACATCTTTGGCATCGACGACGCCGACTCGCGTCACTGGTCTCCCGAACAAGCCTGGCTACTGATCAAGAAACTTGCTGATAAGGAGTCTCTACGATATAACGAAATGCTCTTAGACGATACATTCAAAAGCGGCGGTGAGAGGACGCTGCGTGCTCTGGAACAGGCTGAACTCATCGCCATTGTATCGTCCCCTTCCGGTCGACCTTCGCTCATCAGGCCAGGGAAACCTGTCTATCATCCGGCTTTCAAGCGACTCACTAATGACCGCGTGCTCAGAAGTCGCCTCGACCTCGCTGTTCTAAACGAGTTGGTCAAGGTGGAGAATGCAACTATAGAAAAGTGTGAAGGGGAGTTGTTGAGGCTGAGTGAGATTGAAGGCCGACCTGCGCTTATTGCGAGCCGTGTACAATATCTGCTTGCCAAATTGGCGAAGAGTCAGAAGGCTATTGAAAAGTACGAGTACGAGATGGGAGCGTGCAAGAAAGTATTGAGTCAGGAACATTAAGTAAATTGTCCGGAGCGAGTGATAGGATATCACCTTCATAGATTATGTATATACGACCTCACTCACATAAAAACCGGGGTTGCAAACCCTTCCATCATAAAATCTACTTGGGTATGTTCCTAGTGTCTAGCTATATACTGGAAACCGTAGGATTATCTCGACGTAGCCGGGCTTCATGACGAATTGACAAAAAAATAGATTATATTCTGTACACATTCACCCATACATATTTAAGTACTTCCCCTTGCATGTTTGGTTAATGTTGCAATACTCAAACAGTAAAAGCCACTGCAATGGACACCGTGATATACTTAATGCTTTATTTCCAAAAACCACCTTTGCGCAAGAGCCCTGGTTAAGGTCATGCCCGTAAATAGAAGAATGAATAGTATACGGCAACGGTAAATATTCCCATCGAGATAGGGGCGCGTAACCCAGTCACTCAACACCACAAATGGTCGAAATGATTACCTATATATGCACTGTCTGATTGCCTTTTTGCATCTGCTTCTTGACTGACGAGTAAGAAGCATTGCACTGGCCGAAGAAACCATGACCAAAAACGACGGCGAAAACATGCAATCTATATATATACTTTCATTCGAACCTCATCAAGCCACATTTCTTCCTTTACAAGTACAGAGAACCCCCAGGGTTTGGAGCGTTAAACCTATCCGCATGAGGACCATTTTCAGCCGACGGTAAAATAAACGGGAAAAGCATGTATGTGACTTTTACGTGCGATGTCATCTCCAAAAGTGAGGCCACCGAGAGGACCCCCCAAAACACGATATGCCTTAGTTGATCCTACATGCTGTTTCCATCGACACTTAATTCGTTGCTAATACCAACCCCTCCCTTGCCGCGACCATACTTGTTAGTTTTTTAGGCCAATCTTGTTGAGCAAAGCACCGCTCCTGCCGCCTATTGTGGTGGGCTTGTCATCAAAAATCTTCAATAAGCTCTTCCAGACCTGGCCGGGCTCCTGGCTGGCATCGATTGGTTTCCAGATACCTGTCTTCTGGTAGTACGATACGACCGGGGCAGTTTGCTGGTGATATGTGCCCAAACGCTTCTTGAGGGTTTCGGCATTGTCATCGGATCGCTGTATCAAGGGCTCGCCGGTCACATCGTCGGTCATCTCGGCCTTTGGCGGGTTAAAGATCTTGTGGTAGGAACGACCGGAGGCAGGGTGGACAAGGCGGCCAGTGATGCGAGCAACCAGGAGAGCATCATCTATCTGGAGCTCAATGGCGTGTTGCAGAGGCTTTTGAGACTGATGAAGCATTTCATCGAGCTTCTCCGCCTGCGTGACGGTTCGCGGAAAGCCATCGAGGATAAAGCTGCAGCGCAGAGCCTTGTCAGCAACTAGCATGTGCATAATTAAACACAACATATGGAGAGACGCACCCCTTCTGGCATTCTTGGTTGTTGTCGAGCTCACTCTTGATCATATTGATCATGATCTCATCGCTCACAAGGCCACCAGCATCCATAATCTTCTTGGCTTCCCGGCCAAGTGCCGTCTTCTTCGCAACCTGTGCTCGTAGCATATCCCCGGTAGCCTGCATCCATCAGCAACAACTCTCTTCCACCTATATAAACGATTTGCTGGCGCTCGTAGGGATGGATACGACGTACAAGATGGCAAGCGCAGAACTTGTCCTTGATTCGGGGTGCCTGTGTGCCCTTGCCTGTTGGCGCATGTTAGAAGGTAAAAAGTCCAGTTTTCTGACCAGGTAACCCTTTCGTCGACGGTTTGAGGATAACTCACCAGCACCAGGAGGACCCATCAGAATCATCCTCACACTTTCTGTCGCAGATGGTACGGCGGCCGGTGCGCCTCCCAGCTTGCTCTCGAGCTCGGCGATGCGCGATTCAAGACGCGCAACGGTGTGCTTGAGGTCATCGACAGACGAGTCCTGTAAAGGCGCCATTGTGTAGGTGTGGAAGAAACAGAGAGAAGAGAAGAATGGGAGAGAGTAAGGCTCGAGGATGATGAAGATGCGCTAGACAGGCAATGGCGTCGGACAAAAGTGAGGATGGACGTGAGCTTGACGAGCTAACGTTGCGCTCGCTCCGCAGGAAAGGAAAGGAAAGTTGGCCCGTGTCCAACTTGTCCCGAGGTCGGCAATTTCATCCACAGAACCAGATCCATGTGGATCGGCCACCCATCAGTGACCACCACCACCTGAAGTTTTCCTTTAGACAGACATTACACAAAATGTTACTGTGAAGCTCGATTACAGGATGGATATCAAATGGCCTGAACCTAGGAATGCTAATGTACATTTCATGCTAGTGACCAAGTCGCTTTCCATGCCACACAATACATATGTTTGTTCCCGCTGTCAAAACGCCTTCGCTATGCCTCGACGGAAAATAATGACAAAAGAAACCATAAGGTCCTGTCGCCCTTGCTCAATGAGCGCGAACCTTCTTGCCCGAGGCTGGTGTCCCAACCTCTGCCTTGCGTTTTCCAAGAACAGAGTCCGGCGTGCTCGGCATCGCAATACCAGCTCCTTTGCTGTATTCCTCGTAGCACGTCGCGTGATAGATCTTTCCACCTACTTGCAGAGCATCCATCCACACAAAATCATTGGCCTCCACCAGCCACTGCGGATCGAATTTTTCTTGGCAAATCGGGCATGGAGCCTGCCCCATTGCAGTATCCTGCGGAACATGAACATACCGATCCTTAGCTTGCTTTTTGACAGCTGTGGCAGACCCAGAGGCACCACTGTTGATCTGATCTGGCGACGTCTCATCCATTTCGCGATAATCCACCCATTCCTTGCCCTCTGTTAGCCATGAGCCGTGTTACTCGACGCTCAAAACGTACCTTTTCACTAATATACCAGCTCCGATGAATGCCACGCTTGGCAGCATCTGGATCTTTGACTTTAAAATGCCAATCCATATGGCGAGCTTTCTTCTCTTTGCCTTGAGGGGTCGCTTCGAATCGCCGGCCGCATGTCGAGCACAGATTCGGATATGCTTCATACAATCTCGAGATGAGATGAAATCGTGGCCTGAATTCTGTTAACAATCCACCTTATGACTGCAGCCGTGATACTCACTGTTTCAATGATGCGGTTGTCAGCTCGATTTCACCGAGGACGTTTGTAGGGACAGAAGATTGTCGTGTCATAGGTTCAGACACTGAGGGCGTTGGACCAGTAGGAGTTCCTGGGAGCGGCAGTCCCTTGAGAGCATTTAGCAGCCATTCAGCACTTCCCTGGACAGGTGGTGCAGGCGGTAGCTGAGGCGAAAATGTTGGAAGGGCGTTTTGAGCCGGTTGTACTACAGGAGCTGGCGGATGAGCTGGAGGTGGTTTGCTGAACTGAGCAAGAAGCTCTGCAAGATTGGCCGTAGGAGCTGGTGCTGGTGCTGGCGGCGGCGGCAGTGGTGGCGCTGGCGCTGGCGCTGGAGCTGAGATCACGGGTATTTGTATTGGCGTTGAAACAGCAGAGGGCGCCGGGAAAGGAGGTGGGAAGAATGGTGCAAGAGCGGGAGTTGATGAAGACTGCGCTGGGGAAGACACTGCTCGAAGCAAGTCTGCTAGATTCGGTCCCGCAGGGGTAGCAGGAACTGGTGGTGTGGGGGATGCTGCAGTGACTGGAAGTGTGGGCGGTCGGGCATTTGCAAGTAGTTGCGCGAGGTTAAGTGGAGCACTCGCAGGTGGTAAAAAGGCTGAGTTTGCACTCTGAAGTGGGGATTGGATCATCTGTGGAAATGGTACCTGAGGCATGAAATTTGGCAAAGATGGTGGATTTGGGGTTGGAGCAGGGACGGGGGTAGAAGGCGGTGCTAGGTTCCTAACTTGCATACGAACAGCTTCAAGTTGTTGAGGTGGTAAAGTCTGGGTATCCAACACCTTCTTCAGCTGCAAGAGAGCATTTAGTTTGGTTTGAAGAGCAGTGTCAGAAGGGCTATAAGCAAAAGCCTGCTGCGAATTTGAAATCAATTTCCCAACTTCTGCTTTCAAATCCTCCAAGTCATTCGAAGACATGGGCGAAGAAGATGATTGAGGTGCTGCGTGAGAATTCTGACCAGGTACTTGGGTTTGGTAGTTCCCATATTGCGCTGTCGAAGGAAATTGCTGTGTGTATGTATTAGCATCTATGCTTGTGCGAGGAGGCTTTGAACTCACCTGTCGAGCTCGAGGGTCTTGGGGAGCGGCATATCGGGCTCCATTCTGGGGTGGAGTTGGAGTATTTCGCCAGATCGTGTTTGTGGCAGGCCTGGGGGGCAAGGCGTGCATTGGTCGAGCGACTGGAGTTGCTTGAACTGCTGACCGGAATTTGTTGAGCGCATTCTCAATGTCACCAGTCACCTCGGGCGAAAAAACCGGATGCGGATCCATAGAATCGGGCACAGGCTGCTTCCATGTCCGCAGTAAGCCTTCCATAGCCTTACGCGTGGCTTCGTTGATCACTAGATATGCGTCCATGAAGGTGCGATATAGGTTACGGCCGAGGTATACAGTGTACGGTGTTCCGACATTCTTGACGATAGAATCAAGCACGTAGAGGGCTGGAAGTTTCCATTCGGGGCGTGTCTAACGTGAGTCAGTACATTTATCCTGTCCATACGAGATCACTCAAAGGGATGAGAGGGCACAATCACGGAGGATGCAGAAGAAGCTTACCGTTCTGATGTGATTCTCCAGCTCCTGAGATATTGCTTGCGCATATTCTGTATTCTCTTTCGCGATAACGGTTAGATTGCTAATCTCGGGCCTGCTATTGAGCTTTAAGTCCTGCAAAGCATCTTTGAAATCGGCAGCAACCTCATCTGAAGACGAAGACATGATGGGCAGTGACCTCTGTATGATTAGCTCGGAGAGGCGCTCTGTGGATGTGAATGTTAGGTGAGTGAAAAGGCTGGTCTAGAGAGATATTTGCTCTGGCTCGCAAGTCGATAGGGGTTGGCTCTCGCGGAGAGGAACAAATGAACAAACTGCTTCCTCGCTCTCAAACACGAAAAATTGATCTTTTCGCCTTGTTGCTAGCTATGATGTCTTGCCCGACGAAGACAGCAAAGGCTTGCGCCGTACCTAGGCCAGTGAAAATACTCGAAGTCCTCCGCCACTGTTGTCCTCCCAAGCACGAAACCCTTCCGCCTCCAGCCCGGCTAACTTCAAACAATACACAATTGCAATGATAACGTACACTGAGCAATCCTCGAGATGACGAGTCGCCAGTGCGACCCCGGAGGTCGGTGGAAAGAAGCTAGGGAGCTCTGCGCAGAACGGCTGCGGCGAATGATGAATCCGTGGTAGATCCCGATGTCTGTGTCAAAAGGGTGGAGGGTTCATACGGCTGCTATTATCAAAGTCGAGAAAGAAATCGTTGAACGCGGCGATCGATGGAAGCAGCTGTTGTTCTGCATGTTGAACAAAGCGTCCGAGCACAAGACCAAGTGAGAGATGTTTTGCTGACTCAGCATGTTCGGCAGATCATTGTTCCGACCGCGTGCCCTTTCAATGAACCGTTCTTGCTGCTGCCCTTCTTCCTCATTCACATATACACCATCGACAATCTTCGAACACTCTCTATTACCGCTTGTGCACGCTTAGCACTCGAATTTACCAATCATTACCTCTGGCAAATAAGAGACCGTCAGCAGCCATGGATGACGTCCAGTTCTCTCGATCGCATTCCAATTCTCCCCTTCCAGAAGCTGGAAATGACCCTGGCGACCCTCTACGCCCAGAGATCGACGAGGAAAACTCTACTCCAACCCCTCCTGCTGCCGCTCGCGACCGAGATATGGAGGTCATGGACGAAAGAATCGAAATGCCCAACCCAGACGATGTTCAAGAAGCTGGTCTCTCCGACAACGAGTCCGTTCTTTCTGAGCTCGACGACGACCAGTTCGACACATTTGACGCCAACAATATCGCGATTGAAGAGCGCCCTGCGCAAGTGATAGACGATACAAACGTCAATCTCATCGGAGTGCATAAAAGGAAGAGGGCTGAAGGCGAGGGTGATCAACCGAAAAAGAAAAAGAAGAAGACGGAGAAAACACGGAGGAAGAAGAACAAGGACGGAGATGCCGAGGAGGATGAGGGTACTGCGGCTTCCAGTCGCAGCAAGCGGTCGAAGAAGACCAGGGAGGGGAGGGTTAGAGCCAGTCCAGAGGCAGAACCTGAGGAAAATCTGACGCCTGAAGAGCGTATGTAATACGATGAAGCAACGATGTGAACCAACTAACAATTTCAGGTCGGAAACGCGCCCTTGACCAACAAATCAACGCAATTGTAAAGCCAGGTGCTTCCCGTCGACGCAAGAAGGGTGACATCGACCTGGAGGGGATGGCAGATGCCGAGATCGAGGATATGCGGAAGCGCATGGCCTCCGCTGCGGAACGCGACAACGAAGGTCGGAAGGTTGGCGAGCCAGCCCGTCACAAGCTTAGACTTCTTCCCGAAGTCGTTGCTCTCCTCAACAAGAATACACTCAAAGAGTCCATCGTCGATCCCGATACCAACCTGCTGGAAGCTGTGCGCTTCTTTCTCGAACCTCTTAGCGATGGGAGCCTCCCTGCTTATGACATCCAAAAGGAACTTTTTACTGCGCTAGCGAAACTTCCAATCAACAAAGAGAGCTTAGTCGCTTCCGGCATTGGCAAGGTCATCATCTTCTATTGCAAAAGCCCGCGACCAGAGTTGAATATCAAACGGCAAGCCGAGCGCTTGTTTACCGAGTGGAAGCGCCCCATTCTGAAAAGAACCGATGACTATCGCAAAAAAGAGTTTGCGCAGGCAGATTATGACCCAACGTAAGTGCTTGTTTCCCACCACGTATCTTGTAGATAACTAACGTGAAAACCAGTAATCTTCCCACTCGAAATACAGCCCAGAGCAGTCAGGCTGCAGCCGCAGCAGCCGCCCGAGCCAAGGCTCTCGCACCTGAGAGGAACTTTGTGCGCGCTCGCATGGAGCCTTCCAGGGAGACGTACACTATTGTTCCCAAGAGCAATGTTACATTCAATGGGGAAAGGCAGAGAGGATCTGGCGGAGGTGAGGATATTTTGAGGAAGATTAAAGGCAGGGGTGGACGCTCTGGTCGATAGAACGGGTAGCTTTGTGAGCGTGTGACATATCGGACGGAAGTCTGACTGGGTGATTCAAATTGGTATCTCGGTCACCACCTGGATGCAAAGTGGGCCTTGATTTGCTCGCATTGGGGGGGTTTCTCATTTTCATGGAGCGTGTACAACAGTGGGGTATCAAATGATTCTAGAAAACAGCTTCTCAGCTCTCTCACTGGCACAGTTGAGCGGCTTTCATATAAGAAAAGCGGCAAAGGCACCATCGATACATGCATCATTAACAGCTTAGTCTATTCAGCATAATGATGACCTTTCCCACTTCCGCTCCCTGCCCTTCACCCCCACGAAAGTGAAGAGTTATCATGTATAGCAAGCCACACCGTACCGGTCAATAAACCGTTATACCGTCAGCCCCTCGTCTGCTTTCAGCTGCTAAGCAAACTAGGCAACATCATGGTAGTACAGACGCATTGCCCCGATGCTTACTGTCTTTGTAAAACCGGCTTATTCTCTCTCCGACCGGAGCGCTTCTATATCGGTATTTGTACTGACCTGAATTGTGCCGAGGTTCTAAGCTCTTGTAGGCAGTTGGTTATGGCTTGTGAAGAAAGAACAGGCTCGTGTATGTGTGGGTCTATGTATGCACGTTTTCCATGGGTGTCATGCATACGGAATGCATCGTGTATTGAGAATATTTGCGATAAGCATGGGGTAACGGCGATGGAGTGGTGGACTGCTCGGCCCGCAGCAGGTATGTACGGGAGGTTGGGCGAAAAGCTTGAACTTGTTTATATTGTAAGACATCCCTTGGAGATAATAGGGTAACGCCGCATGCACAAGGCAAAAAGACTCGCGTTGTATGGATGTAATTCGACATTCAATCAAAAAGTCTGGGTACACAACATTGAACTTAAAGCATCGCACGCGTGTTGCAAGAACATGTCATCTGCCGCAATGCCACAAAGCGGGACAGGAGAGGACAGGGTGTCGCTGTCCAAAAAGGAAAGCCCCCTTAATCGAGCCGGCTCTTCGTTCTTGCTTCCCAGCTCCCCCAACCTACATCATCATGTACCTCTGTTACCTGTACCAACACGGAAAGAGACAAAAGCTTGGGATGTGTACCATGGTAAGACCGCGAAGCGAATCATACAGCTGATCAATGGCATGGGCTAAATAGAAAGTATAATGTCACGATCTACAATACCATGTCCAGAAATCGTTTCTTAGGTGTCTTGTTTAGAATAAGTCGTCCTCGTGGTCGTCGTGGTCCTGGTTACTGTTATGCAGGGCTAAGCGAGCTACAAATCCTTTCAGATCAACGGGAAAATATTACCGATCGGAAAGATGTGTACATGGAAAGTCATCCTATGTGTTATTGGCATGTGGCTTCCCGTGCGAACCTTGCATGACGGTATTTTACTCATGATCAGAAGACGTGGGTGCCGGCAGCTGATGCTATTTTAGGAACTTTGGGCGTTTAGCGAAGATCGCATGTTTGAGCGCATACGCTGATATCAATCCATATACTACGCCTTATTTTCGTTTTATTTTCGAGCTGTTTGTTGTTGTAGAACAGTGAAAATATGGTACATACTTAGGTAATCATGTGCGACCGCATTTGATGTACTCACCCGCGTAAAATGCATTACCCGTCTACAAGAGTTTGATGCTATCGTATCCGGTCTCCGAAGAGCCTCCATGAACCCCGTTTGAAGTCTCCCTAAACCAAAAGTCCACCGGCGATCGTAATCATACAGCCGTTTACCCAATTGCTTTTGAAATTTGGCCCCAGATCAAGGTTCTGCCCTTCCCAGTCTACAACCTTAGAAACCGGTTAGCTCTTCCCGCTTTTTCCTTTTTTTTGTACCCTGTACAAGCCACTCACTCACGTGCTTTACGCATGCATGCAATGATAAAATACAGTATTGAAATGTACCACTGAAAACCCCTATTCCCCGCCACGATCCGTCTGCCCGCAACAACCCCAATTTGTCTTCGGCATCAACACGGGCAAGGGTCGCATGCAAGCTACTGAACCACATTAAGAATTCCCGATAGTTGTTCGATGTCGTGTGAGCAGAACGAACAAAACCTATCATGATCAAAAGGATTTCTCAGGTCGAATCTCGACATTCAGCTACCATCCAGCTCTGGAATTCGTAGACTCGGCGCTCTCGTAATGATGGGCTTCTGACTTAAACTCATTAATCGATCAAAGTGCGGCCGGATGTCGTAATCTTTGAACTGCTCTCCACTGCCAATCTTCACACTTCGCAGCATGCATTTTCCGTCTTTGATCCAGAATATTTGTAACACATTCTCGAGTGGCATGGCAAGTGCAATTGCTCCAGGCTTGAATACGCTGGTGGAAATTTTGCCGGCGGATTTTTTGAGCTTGCGTGGAGACAGATTGCCCTTGGCAGTGTACTCAAATTGTATAACCTCGGTCATGGCGTTGACAACAACAAATGTGGCACCTGAAGGAGATTGTGCGGCATGGACAACCTTTGTAGAATAGGTTTCATTCTGGAGGGGGTCGTAACCCGGGAATGGAACGAGAACCGGATATTCCTTCCCCAGAAAAGCGGTCACAAGCGCAGCTCTCCTTTCAGAATCATAGAAAACGCCTGTGAGATCTCCATTGTTAAGGGTCCAAGGGGGCATTTTGAAGGAGCGCGAATGCTCTGAGATTGTTCCAACGGGTTCGTGTGAACAATCCCACACGTCCACGTATATACAGTGGTCTCCAAGCTGTGTTGCCACTGCGAGCCGTTTGCTGTCCGTAGAGAAATATATCTTACGTGACACTATTGCTGTTTGTCGTTTTTGCTCTTCCGCCTTCTCCATCGAGCTCAAACCTTTAGGATGACCACCCAACCAGCTCGATTCGGATTTTTCGTTGCCATCGTTAGTAGTATTTCTATGATCGTCGTCACTCATGCTTCGTCCAACCGGAATGACTCTTTTGTGCGATATACCTCCTCTTAACTCATAAACATGTATTTGATGATGAAATGCGATAGGCTTGATACCGTCTTCCAGGTTAAAAAGCATGATTTGATCGTTCAAGGACAACGCAACAAATTTATCGTTCCTTGAAACAGAAATAGATAGCTCAGTTAGTTTGCGCGAAATGTCAAGGTCGATCTCAGATTCTGAGGTCAAGTTCATGCCATTGAAGATAACCAGTCTTGTTGTTGAAAGACCGCTTGAAACAACAATGGCGCACTTATGGTTGCCTGCAGCTGCCGCTTCGATTCCAGCCACTTCATATCTACAGCCCTGGATAGCCGAAGTATCATTGCTGGGTATATCGAAACGAAGTAGATAATCAGCGCCATTACCTCCCCATAGCAACAACGAGTGACCAGTGGACGAGAAGACGAAGGCTGGTTCTTTGGGCAATGGATAAGGTTCGGTAGCTTTCAATGTCGGCTTTCTTCGTATTGAGTTGGCGATCCTCACTGTCCGGCTTGCTGATTTCAATCTTGTAAAACTGGGTACACTTCTCATAGAATCAGTAGAAGGAGTATAGAGTCTATCACTTGATATTTCGGAAGGCGCTGATAGGGAGGTGTCTTCGAGGACACCCTCAGTGAACGAGGGGGTATGGACCGGGATTGGTAGATCCATCGAAAGCCGGGAGCTTACAGACATTGGAATCGGTATATTTAGTGACTCGTTCAAAGGGCTCACGGGATATTCAGACATCGATGACGTTTGTGATTGAGAGCGCGCAGATGGTGGTCCCATTGTCAATGGACTGACTGGAGATTCTGTATACCGCGGAGGATGATTTGGTACTTGAGACGGAATATTCGAATCGCTGAATCTTGAAGCATGCGAAGAGACGGTGCCATTCATTGTGGAACCTGCAGGAAGACTCACACCAAAACTTCCTGTATCAGAAGTGGAACGGGATGCAGCGGACGCGGATGCTGTGTCGTAAGAACCAGTACTTGAATCTCCAATGCTGAACTGATTCAGGCTGAGGGGGTCCACAGTGAGATTGTCGAGCGCAGCGGACAACTGCTGAAAAGGTTCAAGAAGGCGCGCGAATTTGATTTTTTCTCCTGATTGACAGCTTGGACATTGTACACCCTCTTTCCACGAAACCATCGGGGAATTTTCGTGTACAGCTTCGTATGCCCATTTATCACACCACCGAAGCTTGTATTCCAACCACTTCTTGGGTAACGCGTGTAGTTTGGGACAGTCAACGACGTACACGGGAAGATGCGACCCTTCTAGCTCCTTCGAAAGTGTCTCCCCTCTCGCTGCAGTCATTTTAATTACCCATTCTTTGACTAACTCTTGCAGATCATCGGATGTAACTCTGGTCTTACGAAGGCTAGTCTGCTCGTGACCAAGATTTCGATTGGACAGCCACCCGCTAAAACTCTTAAATGACGATTCAAAGTATGGGCTCATCTCCGAAATCATTTTGCTGTAGCTATGGTTTCGAGAAGGTATTGGTCGCGACGATGAAATTCTTTGCTAAGGCGAATATCAGCTCAACATGACTTCAAAATTGCATGCAGTATGTGCATAGAAATTGTCTTCAATATTTAGGCCAGTACCGTACTGGCAGGGATAGTTATGTCTCGATATCGTTTGCGTACCGTACGAAAGCAAAATAATGAAAAGCGTACTCACAGCCAGGGAATCTTGGCGTGACAGGAAACTATCTATATCATCGTCCCAGTCCAAAAGCGTAATGGCGAGAGAATCAAGCAGAGCAGGCGCGGGCATCATCGGACCTGCCACATGGAAAATGGATATAATCAGACTTGTTCTTGAGTGCCAAAGTTGCTCCAGTGTTTCGTCAGAATCAGCGCCGATCTCACTAGAGGCGAGCACGCCGGATTGCCGACGAAGGTCAACAAATCGCTGGGTTACTGCACACTCGACCGCCCATAAACAGTCGAAGAGCACCCAGAAAGCATCTATCCAGTCTTCCTCCATGGTTCCGTGAATCAGAGGAGTAACAAAAGTCTCATGCCGCATATCGAGCGGGTACTAGTGAAGTCAGTACAAACCTCCCACTAATGATTTCAAGAAATCTCACAAGGCCTCCCGCATAAGTGGGGAGATTGGCATTCATCCATTCGCGACGATATGGATTCTCACGAGATGGTTCAATCAGCGAGTTCAAAGTTTCAGCGAAAATGTCTGACACAACGAAGCGCTCAACGCCAAACAACCGGTCGTTCCTCCAAGCGGAGTTGATGGCATTTTGCAGCCGTCTTTTTTCCTGTAGCTTCATGTTTTCTTTTCGTAGAAGCAACAGTCGCAGCCCGGAAAGAATGGTCTGCGTAAGGATCTGTCGAGGGCGCGTAAACTCCCTCGTCATAAGTGTAGTGTGGCTGGAAAAAGACCGTGTCTTGACGTTCACAAGGTAAAGAATAGTAGAGAACAGAAGGTCATGGGGCAGAAGGTATGAGAGGACAAAGGGTGGACACTCTGGTACGCCGGTTGAAATTCCGGTCAAATAGCATCTTTGGAGATCGAAAACGGTTTTGAGCCAGATAATGGTTTGAATGGTAGCCTCAACATGAGTCGAGTTGTCATCTTGGAGGGCCGAGTCGACCGACTGCTGGCCGATGATCTCGCGTACAATGTTGGCAATGTCGGTTCTGCCTTCAAGATGCTGCCAGACTTCCGCAAGGCTCCTGTGTTTGAACGACATGGACGCGGGGCAGGCAGTCCAGGCGCGCAGCGATCAGAGGAGCGGGATACGAGGGCGAAAGCTGTTGCGAGCGGCGTGGCTTGTGGAGCAAATGAACAAAGTGGCTTTGGGGAGGATGCATTGCGGAGAAGGAGATATGTCGTCGAAGGCTACGGTAGCGATCGGCTTTTGGTTGCCTATGAGGGTGCAACGAGACTGGATGGCGACTGCGGACAACGCTTGTCTTGGCTGCCACACCACACCCCATGTGTGCGTGCTGTTGGGTTCTGGAAATTCAGCTCTAATTAGGGGGGGACGGCACATGATGGTATTGAAAAAAAGGCTGCATCTATATACCTTACCCAAATGATCGACATCCGTGTCCCGCCAATACGCTTGCTTCCCATATAACCGCCCGATTGAGGACGTGCACCGTATAGATACACGGGCGTGGCTACTTGCTTATGAATGTGTTACATTACATGAATGTCCCTTGTACACACAGAGGTATGTATGTACTTGGGCCAAATACTCATTAATCCATGTTTGCTAAATGTGCATACCTACCTAAAGTAAACTTCACCGGTCTCCAGTCACATGACGATATGACTGGGAGGAATGTTGACTGCTTCAATGTGTACCGTGTACTACTGCATTACCGATGCGGAAGGTCCCTTGGGGACATACATAGCTGTAATAGAACCACATCCGAGACTCGAAATTACTGTATTGCTGTCTCACTTCCAATACACTGATGAATGCTACATTATCATACAGTACGCCGATACAAGCATGTACCTACTGGATAGCCCTGCGCCCCCCGACGGAACGTGCCGCATGAAAAGCATCCGTGATCTTGTTACGAATCATTGCTGCTGCGTCCACGTTTATCCGTTCGATGATTAGAGCAAACAATCTAGAATCGTGTGTCTCGCCTCTTCTGCACCAACTCGCCGGGAAGGCCTTTGTCGTACCACATGGTACAGGCTCAGAACAAGCAAGCAGCAACTTCTTCTTCATGCAAACCGTCGGGACCATGGCCCTGGTTGCGAACTGCAAGCGGAACACACCGAGTCAAGAGTGGCCCATGTCGAGCAATAGTCCGTGCGCACGGCTGGTTGTTTCGCTACTAATGGGTGCTAGTCAACGTTAAACTGCGTTTCGTGCGTATAGTAACGACACAAGAGCCAATAGCATAGAACCAACACGCCGGGTCGCTAGCGAAGCCCTTTTCTTTAATTATTTGAGCCATCCCCATGAGAATGCGATGAGCGCTTTTGCATTTTCTGGCTCCCATACAGGCGCTTTCGGATTTGGGAATTCGAGCTGACCTCGGCGACGGCCCGGCACCACAACTCGGGGAGGGGGCCGATGTATTTGCATAGACGCATTGCGTCGCCATTTCAATGGATTCCAGCCATCGGATTTGACGTGGTAAGCAGCTATCAGGGTGAAGAAAGCCAGAATCTGGAGGCAAAATTAACACGGTCGTTTTGGCAAACCCCCAATTGCCATCTATAAGGGAACTTACCCCCACATAAGAGGCTACAAAATCAGCCATGGAAAAAGGATTCACAAACGCTCGCCAGTTGTTGAAAATGATGAGTAAGAGGCAGAACAGAAACCCATAATAAGCGCGAAAGAGTTGCCCATGTGTGCGATATGGGTATTGCTTGTCGTCGCGGTTGAATGCGTTTCGATTTTCGAGAGTGTGATCGTTGCTGGCTGCTTTAATTTTATAGTAAAATTGAATGTACGATAGGCAGATGACTGTGTAACATATGAGTTCCGACACTACTGCGTTGTTCGTGATTCTTCCCAGAACTATCGATGGGAACGGTTTGATGGCCAAGAATGAAACGAGTCCAAAGCACCAGCTGACAAACACGGTTCCCAAAGGCACACCTCTTTCTGTCGTTCTCTCCAGTCTTCTTCTGCTGTTTTGGAACCACAGCGGCCATGCTTCTGGAATACTTGCGAGTGCGTGCAACAAGCGACTCGAATTATAGAGCGCGTTGATTCCTGAGGTCGTTGCCGAAAAAATGAAGAATCCGTTGAAAATAGATGGCCAGTATCGAAGATGATTCCGCACCGCTGCGAGTACAAAAACACTGTTCTGCCCGGCACGAACACTATTGATCTGAATGTTGACCAAGTTCACATCGTCGTCTGGAAAGTATCAATACAG
The DNA here is from genome assembly GCA_003073855.1 of Periconia macrospinosa. Lineage (NCBI taxonomy): Eukaryota > Fungi > Ascomycota > Dothideomycetes > Pleosporales > Periconiaceae > Periconia > Periconia macrospinosa. The sequence continues at coordinate 87,128 of KZ805388.1, forward strand.
CTCATTGACTGCCGCATCCCTTATAATACTTACAGGGCACATTGAGACCACCCACAAATGTTCCTAGAATGTAGAGAATGGTGATGCGCATAGTGAGTTTCTTGGTAGCCAATTTGATGGTTTCATGTTTTTCCAGATCTTTGTTCTCGGGGGCGGTGATGGCGATAGTTTCAAAGCCTGTGTTTCGGTATGAGTATACTTTTCTTCTGAAGTGTTTGTTCCCAGCAATGCTCTCTATGGACCACCCAATGTAGTCCACCGAGTAATTTGGCATCAGGATTCTTACGTACCGACAAAGGAGAACAAGGTCGCAGCGGTTGCCGTCCAAAGGGACAAAAAATGGCCTACGTCCCCTCGAAGTACGATTCCGGGGTCGGTATCGTGAGAAGGATGTACAATCATGCCATCAGAAGCGAAACCCCATGGTTTGTTCCATGTCCAGAAATGATTGTCATGATGAACCCTCTGCACTGCGGACAGGATGACGTTGAAAACGATCAAGAGCGAGATGAAGACAATCTTAACAACCCCGAAGACATATTCGATCTGGCCATAGAGGCGTACGGGGAGCATGTTGATCAAACCGATGAGAATGAGGAACAAGAATACCCAAACTGCGGGACTATATCCTTGAGTACTCCAAGCAAGGTGATCATCTGGATACCCTACTGATTTTAGATACTCTGGTTCGAAACGAAATTTCCACAGCTGCGCCACGGCCAAAACCTCCGCGGCGAGAATCACGACCCAGGCGAACCATGTAATCTGGCACATCAAGTCAGTCGCGCGCACTATCTGGAACGAATGACGCCTACCCATCCAGTCGCATATCCGACCGCTTCATCCAGAAACCGACCTGGAAACTCGAAGAGTGGTCCTTGGACAGGAAACAAGGCCGTCATTTCTCCCAGACAAGCCACCACTGCCCACATGACGGAGCATGCGAGAAACATGGCAACAATGGCTAGCCCCGGACCGGCAATGTAGATGGCCTTTCCACTATTCAAAAACAACCCAAAGCCAATACAGGCCGAGAAGGCCATCATGTTGACATGGCGCTCCTTGAGGTCGGCGCTGTAAGGGTCAGCACGATGGTACGGAGCCGTGCAAGCAGTGTGGAACAAACCTCAAAACGGTGCGTCTTGACGACATGGTGATCATAACTCCGATCAATGGTGGCTAACTTGGTACATTCCAGGTGCAAATTCAAGATGCCACTAGGGGTGGGTGGTGGTGGTGAAGTCAAAGTGGAGACGACGGCAACATTTGCGGATAGGTGAAGCGAAGGGGGCCATAAGGGCCATCCGGAGGCGTAGGGGCCATACCCAGCTCGGCGAACAGGCGCTCGTATTCAATTAAAGTTGGCGAATGAATGGGTGGGAACTGTGTGAGGGCAGGAAGGACACCAAGTTCAGCTGGGGAAGCGGATAGATTGAGGCACCGATGCAGACTGACCGTGCCGGGAAGGTCACACAATGGCTGCAAGGGTTCTTTTCTATCTTTGTACCTCCAGACACACGCACCGCATGTGTTGTGGGCCGAAAGGCAGGTAGGCCCATGGCGTTCTGGCCGCCGAGCAGCAAGACCAAAGCAGGGGGCAGATACGGAACACGAAGGCCTCCCTGGTCTGATCTGCAAAGCTGGACTGGCTGGTGGTGAATCGTAATGATCAGTGATGGTGGTGGTGGAGTGGATGGTGTACTGTGTATGGAGCGAGGTTGGGATCGAGGTTGAAAGTTGAAACCGACCAGGGGTGGCCATGCATGCCACTTGCTTGATTGAGCACTACATGTACAATACATACCCACCCGGCTACAGATGTAGTTAGTGGCGGGGACGCCGTCTACAGTAGCCGCTGTCAAACTACACATGTGCAGAACTATGTGTTTTTATTTTTTGTTTTTCTAGTTACTTTTCAAACACGGCCCGTAATGTATGGTATCCATGTAAGTAGTTATGTAAAGTAGGGCGCCGACGCCCAAATGCTCAAAATCATCCGGGCCCGTGCGTTGTATGTAACTTATGTACCTCGAAAACAAACCATGTGCTATGGACCTGACCAAACAGGGCAAGCCAGTTGACTTGACATAAACCCTCGACACACAACACCTTCTTCACCAACTCAACCGCGCCATGCCAAACTGAAGCTCGACTGAAGAGTAATCTCCAATCTCGCCATGCTATCCCTTCCGACCGTCCCTCCTCGAGCGGTGAGTACGATATTTGCACAAACTGCCCCTCGTAATCAATAAACAAACAAATAAACAAAGCACCACAACTCGCTCAACCGTGTCCAAGCTCCCTCAATAACGAAATTTAACGTTACAAGCAACATCAGCTGATCAAACGCTCCAGGACTCCTCTCTCTGGCCCTCTCTTCGTACAGCTCGCCCAATCACCTATGACGACGCCCCCTCCTCCCCCGCACTTCATCAACAACGGATCTCACATGTGCAGCACGACCACCACCACCATTACAATTCCTCGCGTGGCCTACTCGCACAACTGACCTCTGAAGAAAACAAAATATCTCAACGTAAACAGAATATTCAACGCTACGGTGCAACTTGGATCCGGCCACCGGGTGTGCTGAAAACGTTCCAAGCAAGCGAAGATGAGAAAGTGGAGCGGGAAGAGCAGGAAGCACTGGCGAGAAGGGAACAAGTCATGATGGACCTGGCAGCCGCGCAGCAGGAAACTGCTAATGCGGAAGCTAGGGAAGATGCAGAGGATATGGAGGATGCCAATGAAGAGAGAGATCTGGACGACGAAGTACCTGAAGCCGAGGCGGATGAAAGTGATATGAGTGCCAGCGAGGATGAGTCCGGTAGCGAAGCGGAAGAGGGCGACACTACACGTCACACAGCCGACGTCACATTCAACGAAGATTCGTTCATTGAAGGAAGCATGCTTGAAGGTCATGTGTCGCAAATGCTCGCCATGGAAGAGGCTTCCATGTCTGGCACCCTTCAGGAAGAGCGCGATCTAGATGAGGACATACCGGAAGCAGGTAGCTACGAGCACACTGATTCCTCACTTATTGACTCCTCCTCGGAAGATGAAGGCGCATCGTCGGCTTTCCGAGCGCCTCCCCCTCCCCAAAATAGGAGTAGATCGAATCGCCGAAGCTCAGGCACTACTAGTGTCCGAAGGAATGCACAAACGCCCCCGCAGATTACTAGAAACAGTAGGCTAAGCGTGGAGTTTGAAGGGAGTAGTTCCATCTTAGACGGAAGTTCCTTCTTAAGAAGCTCACCTGCAGCAGCTCGTGGCGCTTTAAGGGGAAGGCTGTTCAATGCCAGGGGGGGGCGTTGAAATTCATGTTGCGATTCATTAATTCATCAGTTATATACCCATCCAGAGTAATGCCAGCATCATGCATGTTGGTAATTTAATATCTATCCTGAATTATCAAGATATACCCTAGACTCCAAGATCATTTGCTCGGAAATGCAGTGTACGACGAAACTTGACACTTACTTGGCTCACCGTCTCAATGAGATCTTATATGAAAGCAATGGCAATGGTTTGATGCAAGCCTGGTGAAGGCTACTGGATCCATCACCCACTCTCAACCTTGGTATTCCTTCGATATCCTTTCCAGCCACCTCGCCAGGGTCCCAAAATCGTTGGCTAACTCTCTCCTCTCCGCCTCTCTCATCCTCGAAGCACCATCTACCGCTTCAAACCACTTACCAACCTCATAGCATCCCGATTCCAGCAAAAACAACTCCAGCCTCGTCTGAACACTCCAACATGAATTCACTGTGAAGACCGCTGGGTCGCCCTGGCTATACAAAGCCCGCTGTAGCTGTATTCGACGCTCAACCCACTCCTTATCCGAGACATGCCACATCAACATCATCGCACACCTTATGCTAGCCAGCTCTGTCTCGCTGAGAGCGTAAAGATCGCTAAGAAGTGTATTCCAACGGATCGTGTATCTGATTGTCGTTGAGCAGGATAAGAGATCCGCGGCAATGGTCCGCCTGGCTTGAGCTAGAGTTGCGCTGGGCCTAGATGTGGCGAGGATCTTGGGTTCAGGACGCCCGGTACCTATTGGTGCAGGAACGGAGTAGGCAGTAGGAGTCGGTTCGTAGACCCTGATCTGTAGCATGATGCGGTCGGTGGTGGTGGATTCGACTGGGTCACGAGGCTTAAAGGGGAAGTTGTCCTGAGCCACTTTCTTGCCAAATCTGGCCCAAACAAGATAGCCTGGAAGCTGTAAGTGAGTGATGTAACTATAGCTGTGGCTTCACCGACATAGATCTTGATCTGACCATTCGATAGTTTGACGTGAGGCGTTTTCAAAACTCTCAAGGTTGAGCATAGACGGGAGGTTGTTATTGGCTGGTGCAGATGCGAAAGTTGATAATCCAACGACGTTACTCGGGATATGCTCATTTCCAAACTCATGCTCACGCCTGCTTTCGAGTCCTTTCCGTTCGTTGAATTTTAGAATTGAATCACTATCGACCTGGAGTGCGTAAACATCATCGAAGGGGTCAGAAACCCAAGGAGGTTCAGTACAAATGGCAGAAGCCATGATGGGATGCCCACTTGTTCGCAAACAACACGAAGTACGGTGAGTTTGGAATGGATCCTGTAGAAGTCTGTTGACGATAGCGCGGTGACCAGCAAGAGTTGTGAGTACAAAGTGGAGTCCTTAAATACCCTACAGAGGCACTGCCATTTGCGAGTTATATCTGTGACAATGGAGTACAGGGTCACAATAGCATGATGGAAACGTGAAGGTGCCAAAAGCGAGCTTCACGCCGTGTGAACGTAGACGGCTTCACCACCCGCAAGCCCTGTCATTGAATTTTGCACCGCGATTGTCTGCAGAATAAGTCGGTCGGAATTATGATGGCGCGCAGAAAAAAAGGCATGAAAATGATACTGGGGGATATTTAACGTGGTAGATATCGCTGGAGAATCAAGCCTTTGCATTTACCACGGTCATAAGCCTGTCGATAATCTATGAAATCAACCCTGTCTCACTCGAACGTATTCACGTCACAAGACCGACGACAACGTTCTATAAAGGTACACTTCCAATAGTTGTTCACAGGAGATAATATACAAAGCTAGTGGGTTGAAAAGATTTGGCGTGCTCGTAAATGAACCGGGGTTTCGCCCTTGGGTGTATCTGGTATCGTCTTCTCAAGTTTCTGGAACCTGTCAACATATGTAAAATGTAGCGAAGAGACAAATCTTACCAGCTTATCAAAGACACACTTGTTCAGCCTTCGCTCTTCTGATCGGCAGTTCCAGAGTTGCTGATTGTGGTTCTCCAAGCATTGCCAGTGAGTGCGGAACTCTGCTAGACAATGCTCGTTCAAGTCCTTGATCCTGCGGCGCCAGTCAACCATCTTGCCTCCAGGGCACAGCAATGGCAGTAATCCTTACACGCTAGCCGCACACCTGGTGACCTTGCGGCCTTCCTTCATGCAATCCAGCTCGCCCTTGCCTTCAGCCTCGACCTTGCACATCATGTAATCATCGTTGTAAGCTTTGCATCGCGCACCGATGAAGAAAGAAGCACTGAGGAGCGGTGCAGAGCTGGCGCCGAGCTCCTTGACTTTGGGGATATGGTCGGGAAGAGGGGTGGTGTCAATGAGGTTTTCCTGCGAGAATCTGCAGTCAATCAGCTTGGGCTCGTTTTATAGAGCTTGAAATAGCGCATACCTGGGCTGGCGAGTCGACATGTTGAATCTGGGGTGCCAATGGCGGATATTCTGTGCCCTAAAGCGTGTTGCTGGAGGACGTTGTCGTTGGAAGCGTCGATACACGGCATGCGTGACTAAGCATTCCGTCTCAGCAGATGATTGGCCATAGCTTAGAGCAGCTCAAACATTAAACAATCATCAAGCAGCGACTTCGTCAAAGCGGGCCTGCACATAACAATCCATCGCGGACTGTTCCCCCCAACGCTCGCGATCCAACCCCGAATCTCCCACATAAGCCTACTGTTGCTGGTCTTTTCGACTGTACCGCTCGCTTACCATCTGCTCCAGATTGCAATCCTACTCTCACCACCCGACCGACCACAACGCGTCGCGACCGCCCGCCGCACATTTCTTTGCCGGTTCGACATGTCGCTGTTTGGGAATCAGCCGGAGAAGAAGACCGGGACTCTTTTTGGAAGCACATCTGCACCACCAGGAGGGCTTTTCGGTCAATCACAACCACAGGCAACTCAGCAACAAAATACCGGGAGTCTCTTTGGCGCACCGCAGCCCGCGAACACCGGCGGAAGTCTTTTTGGAGGTGCGCAATCTACGAACGCTTCTGGAGGATTTTTTGGCGGTGCGCAGTCTACCAATGCTGGCAGTAGTCTCTTCGGTGGAACGCAGCAGCAGCAGCAACAACAACAACCAGCAGGTGGTTTGTTCGCGCAATCCCAGCAGCAACCTCAGCAGCAGCAAAATACAGGTGGCATGTTCGCTCAGACCCAGTCTCAACAGCAGCAACCAAACCCGAATAACAGTCTCTTTGGGGGAAGGTTACAACCAGCGCCAACGTTAACTGCAGCACAAGCGCAACAGTTGCAACAAGCACAACAAGGTCTTCCGCAGCTGAGGCAAAGTACCAAAGAATCCTGGGCGAGCAGTTCTTTCAGCGGTCAAAGTACGTTTGCCTAACCATCGTATATGCAACAAAAACTAACCTATAATTAGGGGAAAAGTCTGTCCCGGAACAGATAAAAACTATCTTCAACAAATGGGATCCTACGAGCCCGGAATGTGTGTTCCAACACTACTTCTATAATTCCGTTAACCCGGACGAAGCAGCCTTTTACGGACCTTCTCCTTTTGAAGACGAACGCAAATGGGAGGAAGCTCTTGCAAATAAGCCGAGCCCTGGCTCTATTCCCGTGCTTGTGCGTGGTTTCGAAGAGATTGCGGCTCGTATTCAATACCAAAGTCTGGCGGTCACCGGTTTGCGAACTCGGCTGCACGAAATCAATAACAGTCTTTCGTTGATGAAAGACCAGCACGAACTGAACGTGGCTCAGCGGATATCGGAGGCTAGAAGGAAACACATTGTTCATACCCAGCGAATCTTGACCCTTGCAACCAAGGTACAAATTCTCAGAAATCGTGGCTACGTTATGGATCAAGCGGAAGAGGAGCTGAAGAAGAAGCTCATGGAGCTCGAGAAAAAGACTTTCGATCCTGTGCTCGGAGGCCGACAAGAAGAAATATGGGCACGTATGTCTGGTGTACGAGAACGCGCGCATATCTTGGAGAAGGAGACGGAGCGTTTAGGCAAGGCCCTTGATGGGCAGCAGGAGCCAGAGGTCCTTTCAGAGGCCGATTTGCAGGCTCTGGACAAAGTGAGTGATAACATCGGCGGGGAAACGGCTCTAAACTAACAAAATTTCAGATTCTCAAGGATTACGACAAGCAACTTACCCATCTCAAGAAGGAGATCGACGATCTAACAAAGGAACACGACGAGTGGGAGAAGGCAGAGAAGGAGAGAAAGCCACCTACCAGATCTTCTACCCTCAGAAGGTGAAGGTAGCAGCAAGGGGATTTGTACGATAATATTCGAGGATCAAGTCTTGTTGGTACGTCAGGTGGAGAAAAATAACGAGGCAGCATCCGCATATCAGGCACGACTTGTAGCAAGACAAGCCTGTGAGCATTGGAGTCCTTTTACAACTTGGATTGAGCGCCTGTTTGAATAGCCATGCACATAGATCCATGAGTACGAAACGGGAACGGGAGCTACAGAGATGGAGAACAACACTTTGAATGATTGGAAAATTCCGTCTCTGGAAATCGAATTTCTCTATCCTGTTGTGAGCGTAAATCCAAAATCTCAACGCCCTAAGCCGTCCATGCATCCCATATTGTTACATATTATTTCTTGTGCCATCCGCACCGCAGTACGACGAAGCCGGAAGTAGACTTCATATGCCTATAGACCCCACGCGACCAGCCCCCAAGTGTTTGCCCATTGTTTTTCTCATACATGCATGTCTATCAGGCAAACGCATTCGATAAGGACAACAAAGCATTCGAACGCAAAACCCTGTCTAAACAAGCTTGGGCATGTACTCGACAAGGAAAGGTGCTGTGTTCACACGTTAGCTTTTTCTTCTCCTTTCCACCGCATGCATCCAACGCGTCTACACGCTCGTAGAAAACCCAAGGGAAAGACGTACAAAAATATAGAACAGCCGCTGCTGCTGCGACCAATTTGATTGAGCTAGCTGTTTCGCGCTCGGCGGCTTCGAGCTCAGCTTTCGAGGGTTGCGGTGGTGCTAGAAAACGCAACTCACGTTAGCTTATGTAGGGTTTTTGAGCGGGCGCATTTGGACGAGCGTACCTCCAAACATGTTGTTATATGTGTTTTAGTTGATGAGATTGGCTTTGATTGGAATGGATGGAAGGGAGTGTTGTGATGTCGTGGCAGTTGTTATGAGGAAATGACGTTTCCAGAAAACTTCACGGAGCTCTTCAGAGATGTTGTTAGAGGATGTCGGTGGTTTGCTGTTGGAAACCGCCGACGAGGATTACTCAGCACTTCTACTACCACAATTCATGCACCAAGTGATTCCCAGAACTCCGGCTTCCTTTTAACTATCATCTTACGTCTGTTTATTTCGTTGTGTGTAGAACAAGGAGGTCAACAGCACCGTTTTTTTGGGGGATTTTGTTTTGATGGAAGATCGAGTTACTCGTACCGAAGTTACATGCATTACGATTCCAGACTCTTTAGAAAGGTTCAGCAGCAAAGTAGCCTGCTTGATTATGGAATATGATATACATATGCATGTAAAATATCGTGCTGTAGCCTAGATCAGTAACCACATTCCCCAACTATCACCAGACTCTCCGATCCATTCACCCTGCAGTTTCAAGTCCGAGCCGTGGCCGCGGGATGGTTGCTTTGAAGAGTCTCAATCGGGCGTCTGGCAGTGAATGTGGCAAATGTAATGGTTGGTCCAATTGGTTGCTTATGTATCACCATGATAATGTCGGCCGCGGACACGGAGACAAAAATCTGGAAGCATTCAATTGCGATAGAGATAGTGCGATTGGTAAGGCTGAAAATGGCGTACGTTGTGTAACTGCGCTGCCTCGTATAGTAATAGATACCAGCCTCTATGGCTCATCAAAACGCGTTAGTAGCTTCTTTTTTGGCGTGGATCTACATCGCGGGTACAAAGTCGATTTAATTCAATCAGAGAAGTTCCAGTATATTGTCAGTCTCGCAATACGCTACCACAGGTGGTGTCGTGACCATACATGTAGATATCCTGGCACTCGCGTTGTAATTAACATAGGCCCTGAAAAATCGTTCAGCGCAAATTAGTAATTCTCAAGCGTGCTTTACTCTCCCGATACCTGTGGCTACTGCAATCTCTTATGTTATGAGAGCAAAGCAGAGGGTCTAACAACGTCACATTTCACATCGAACCATGAAGTGTGAAGAGGAGAATCCGTGGATTGGAGAAGATAGCTGTAAATCGTACATGCCGAGATTGGCCCACCAATGAGCAGGAAAGAGTTGAGAGACAGAGGCCGTAAAGCACATATGTAACACGTGGAAACATTTTCTTTGGAATAAGCAATACTTGAAAAGCCTCTCTAAAATTTCTGTACACAGGCAGACTAATATGACAATGCCACTCGAGTGGCAACTCTTGACCATTGAGCTTGTAGCCCTCTCTTGATTCAAAATATAGCACACAAACAGTACCAAGCGAGGAAAGGTTGACACAAGGAAAAGAAGTGGTGTATTGGTAGTGTTTGTTTAGCCTAGCCGGAATCTCTTACTCATCGTTAAGCTTCTCGCCGGGGCTGAGGTGCTTCTCGGACTTGCTCTGGACCATCATTCCAGACTTGAAGGTGATGGGCTCAATGCCTTGTTCCTGCAATGGGTGTTAGCACTTGCATCGACAGACCATTCTGCCACATTGCTCGACAGCGATTGATACATACCTTCATGTACTCTTCGGTAGCTTCCTGCCACTCCTTGGTCATGGTGCGCGGCCGAACGGGATTAGCAAACATGCGGGTGATGGAAAAGACACCAACTGCGGCAGCGATCACGCCGGCAGAGAGGAAGAAGACTTTGCGGCCCTCATCCGGAGGTGGGGGTCGTCGAGGTCCGTGGGGACCAAATGCGATGTAGTACGCTGTCAACGAAGGACAAGTCAGTTTCGGTTGAACCAAGATTGCTGGAGTTCTGCAAAACCACGCTGTGGGCTTCGGCCGAGATTGAGCCGAGACACCATCAGGTAGCTACGAAGTGTCGGATACGTCATATGGGTATGCAGAGGTCCCAATGGCAAGATAGGAGGTAGATATACGCACCGGCCTTCTTCTCCTGCAGGGTCATCTCTTTCCAGTCAACCTTCATACGGTCCCTAAGCGACATCCACAAGTCTGCCTGCTCCTGGGGGGGCATATCCTCCCATCGCTTCTCGAGGTTGGCGAGTGTCGGGTTGGAAATGGCATGAGCCTTGCGAATCTGCTGTTGTTGCTGGGTGCAGGCAGCGGGTGCGATGCGGGGCGCGTAGACAGCTTGACGGGACGCGGTGGATGTGAGGACGGAAGCTGAGCTCCTAGCGGCCCGGGCGATTGAGGACCGCATCATGGCGAATGGGTAGAGTGGAGAGTGGAGAGTGTCGCTAGATTACGAAAGGAAAGGGAGTTGGTTCCCGTCGAGGGAACGTTGGCTGCCAATGGGTGGGTGGTGATGGGGGAGGTGATGATGGAATTATCGTGAGGAAGGAGCAAGCTTGTAGTTTCTGATTTTCTTGGCATTTCGTCGAACCACCGTCCTGCCCAATCTCAGGGCCTGTGATTGGCTGCGCATGGCCCCAAGGAACATTCGAACAGGACATGTCATTTGCGTAAATCCCATAACTACCTAGGTAGCTAATTAATCCATACGGTAGGGCAGCAGCTATTCCCAGGCACCAATCCCTTGAAAAGCGAGCAGTAACAATTGATGCCACACATTCGCTGGCATGTGGATTGGTTGCACACTGACTGCATGTACCATTTGCAAAAAGGAAAAAAGGGGGTTAACATAGTCAATCTTCGAGCCTCAAGAGTCAATACTATATCCGTCATGAAGACGAAATATATATAACCACCTATATATCAGTGTGTACCTGTATATATGTACTGGCTTGTAGCTGTAGTTAGATGGCGAGTCGAGATGTACGATAAGTTACATGTATCTGTACATGTAAATATGTACATGTAGGCATCAAACAGGCTGCGGACGGTACCCATGTATGGATTGATCACAGAATTATATCGAAACAAACGAGTGCACATGATGCACACATCCATTGATACATGCCATACAAGTAATTACAGGCTTGCGTGGATGGATGGATCGGTATCTGATGGAAAATTGGAAAAGCCTCGGCCCGACGAGACCAGACAAGACGAGAATAGTCGGGCAGAGGAGAGGGCGAGAGGTCAGCCCTACGAAGCTCTCTTGGATCGTCTCTTCGACCTCACGCTCCTGCAGGTACCTTTGTACACTGACCAACAACCCGTTCTCCCCTCGGTTGATCCATGCCCGCAAAAAGGTCATGCGGTGGGTATGGGACTGCTCGCGTTTGTTTCTGAAGCTACTGATACTTTTGTCTAGGCTCCCGGCCGCGGATCCCCTACTTAGTAAACACCTCACCTCACCTCACCTCACCTCACTGTCGACACCTGCGCGTCTTCTCCGCGTGAAAGCAGCAGCACATGTTCCCTGTGTACAATGCGCCGTGGGAACATGACGCGAGGCTGCGGCGGTGAGATTGCCGAAAGTCACACACAATCACAAACGATGACCTGCCACCCAGCGCCGGACGAGGGCTGCGCTTCGCTTCGCTGCGCCCGCATACTACTATGTACATGTAATGATGCACTGTCAACAATTCTTATCGAGTGACCGTCTTCAGAGACACATACGAGGACAGCTTGATAGGACTGGACAGCACAAAATCCCACGCATCTGCATTCCGCCGGGACCAGGCCACGCTACAAGATGTGGTAACTTTGCTCAGCAACTCGTTCGTTCCTCAATGCATCCCGTGGCGCCGGCTTTGCCCAAATTTGAATCCCTCGGCGTGTTTTGATTTGACTGCAGCGAAGCCGGCGGGCGGTGGGCAGAAGGGTACCTGTGTATGGCATTGGTAGGTAGGGTAGGTAAGTTGGGTATAGTGGGGCAGCCCGTCAGGAAAATGTTTGAGGGGGATTTCTTTTTTTCTTGCTCCTTTGGGCTGCTCCAGACCTGGATTGTTTTCGAAGTACAGTATGCCAAGCAGCATTTGAAGGGATCAATTCTGCTGCACAGGCTGCATAATTTACCTACAGTACATTATGTACAGTAGGGACTTGTGTCATATCGCAGGTAACTTGTCGATGGAGCTCCGGCGCATTCCGGGGCTCGTGGAGTGGTGTGTGAGTACTGGAGTGGTGTGCTGAGTGAGGGCGCAGGGCAGGACAAAAAGGCTGCCAGGGCCGCGTCCGAGGGGCAACAACGGGTGGTTGGCGGTTAGTGGTTATTAGTCAGGGTAAAGTTAACGCGTCCGCAGGTGGAGGAGCTTCAGACATGGACATGACACTGGAGCCAGCCGGCCGGGTGGGCGTGGGAGGCAACAGACGGTTGTCATTGGGCGTGTGGGCGCCGCAGTTATCATTACAGAAGAGAAAAACAACATCATGCTACTGCCAACTGCACCAGCGCTGCCTGCACCAGCTCCGCCCAGACTCTCAGTGTGACGTCCTCCGTCTGCCGTCTGCTGTCCGTCCGACTATTTAGCCCCTCCCTCTACCCCACCACGACCCAACAAAGTGTCTCTGTTTTTGTCTCCTGCAGTGCCTTCACCTCTCACCTCACCTCACCTCACCACTCCATCTCACCTATATAACCAGTCCGTCGCCCCTCGTCCTGCTCCTCATTGCTGCATCTCTCTCCCCCTCTCCCCCCTCTCTCTCTGTATCTCTCTCTCTGACAATTGCTCTGCAGCAACTCAAGCTTCCATCACTCCACCGTCACACAATGGTCGTCAAGGTACGCTCAGCCCATCTTTGCTGTTGCTGCCGCTCTCACGACATAAACTAACAAGCTCATCACAGGTCGGTATCAACGGCTTCGGTCGCATTGGCAGGATTGTCTTCCGTAACGCGTCAGTCCTCCACCCCTCCCTCTATCCCCGTCTTCCATCTTGCCATTACTGACATGGCTCTCCTGGTAGCATTGAGCACGACGATGTCCTCATCACCGCTGTCAACGACCCCTTCATCGAGCCCCACTACGCCGTAAGCCCTCCTTTCTCTTTAACCCACCTTCGATAGCTATCCGCCTTTCGCGGAGAACAGCCCATGACTGTTGATGAATACCTGGCTGACGAGCGAGGATAGGCCTACATGCTCAAGTATGACAGCACCCACGGCCAATTCAAAGGCACGATTGAGGTCGACGGCAACAACCTCAAGGTCAATGGCAAGACCATCAAGTTCTACACCGAGAAGGACCCCGGCAACATTCCCTGGAGCGAGACTGGCGCATACTACGTCGTAGAATCTACCGGTGTCTTCACCACCACCGACAAGGCCAAGGCCCACTTGAAGGGCGGTGCTAAGAAGGTTGTCATCTCTGCTCCTTCCGCTGATGCCCCCATGTTCGTCATGGGTGTGAATGAGGAGACCTACAAGTCAGATATTGAGGTTCTCTCCAACGCATCGTGCACAACCAACTGCCTGGCTCCTCTCGCCAAGGTCATCCACGACAAGTTCACCATTATTGAGGGTTTGATGACCACCATCCACTCCTACACTGCCACTCAGAAGGTTGTTGATGGCCCCTCCAGCAAAGACTGGCGTGGAGGCCGCACAGCTGCCCAGAACATCATCCCCAGCAGCACTGGTGCCGCTAAGGCTGTCGGTAAGGTCATCCCTGACCTCAACGGCAAACTCACTGGCATGTCTATGCGTGTTCCTACCGCCAACGTCTCTGTTGTCGATCTCACTGCCCGTATTGAGAAGGGTGCCTCTTACGAGGAGATCAAGGCCGCGGTCAAGGAGGCTTCCGAGGGTCAATTGAAGGGTACGTGTTTTCCTCCTTGGTATAACCAGCACATGGCTAATATGGATCAGGTATCCTCGGTTACACTGAGGATGAAATCGTCTCTACTGACTTGATCGGCGACAACCGTTCATCCATCTTTGACGCAAAGGCCGGTATCTCCCTCAACAAGAACTTCGTCAAGCTTGTCTCGTGGTACGACAACGAGTGGGGCTACTCCCGCCGTGTCCTCGATCTTTTGGTCTACATCGCCAAGGTTGATGGCGCCGCTTAGGAATCAGGACAGAGCCAGGTAATGCCTAAGCTATAGGGAAGCAGGTAATTCGAGCTCTAGTACCATCGCAATCAAGGTCTAGGGTTTATGCTCAACAGATAGTCACATGATCGCGCCAGGGTGAGGAAAAAACACACCAAGGAAATCGCAGGTCAAATGGTTGGCACTTGATGATTATGGTAGACATGAATCAATGAAGAAATATTTTCTCACACAAATTCTCTTTCTGAAATCCTTTGAAGAGCTCTCCTCGGCCACGGAAGCTACCCCTGTCATTGTTTTCTAGCCGCGTTTAGTTCCCGAGGTCAAATTCCTGGCATGCATAACAAGGTCATGAACTTTGGATCACCACATTCGTTGGTCCTGAATCCACGCTTCCTCTCCAGCCGAACAGTCGGGTACAGGCTTTCCCCTGTTATTTCCGCGTATTATGTTCCTGCATGCATGTTTGCTCATTCAATCTTGCCAGTTTGAGCTTTTGGGTAGCATAAACGGTAGGGAAGATCTATTTCTCGCGAGTTGCAAGTAAGTAAAAGTCGGAAAGACTCCAGATGTCATCCCACGTCAGGGGAATTCATAGAAAACTACAAACTCCCAACGTTTCTTACATACTTTACTGATCCCAGGTGACGATTATATAATACATGTCCTGGGTATATAAAACTATTTAAAAAACTATCTGTTGTTGGCATCTTGAGACGAATTTCGTGATCTTTCGTTGAGTCCTTGCTTATCCCTGCTTTCCATCTATTTGTAAGAGATGAAGCTATACATATGCAAGTACTTATGTATGTACATTCCACTGCGCAGTTTCTGTTTCTCATTGACGGAGCAATAAAAAGAATCGACACTTGACGACTAGGTGGGTATGGAGAAAAGGAAATAAGAGAAATGTAAAATTACACATACTCTTAAGTAAAACGGGTCGCTATCCTACACACAGTGATTACTTGGGTGTATCCTTTATTTTATATACATATGTATGTAAGCTTAACTCTTAGAAGACGGTGGAAGTTGGACTTGTATACGACAGATTTTCTATACTTTACGTCAGGAAGCTAGTACTCTTTATAATACATTTTTAAAAAAAATTTATTATGTATTTTAGAATACTATAAGTATTTAAAAAGTAATAAAACTATAGTATCTAGAGGTTATATAGCATGTTAGGGTATGTTATCTTACTTTTCAAGTACAACTGAGCCACAGTACGTGCTATCAATTATATAGGTCGCTAGCCATTGATGCAACACTGACCCAAATGCTGAGAATAGAAAAGTCATCCTTTAAACACACAGATGCCACTAAACGTACAAGCTAAATAAATTGATTTTACTTCTTGTCTTCAAACCAAATACAAGGCATTTCTACGTTTCCGGATCGGGCTTAGAGCGATTGGTCGCGCCAAGATAATTGCGCTGCATCTTAGTCGCGACAGTACCATCAACTTATGTCCCTTTCCATCAAGCACAACAGACAACTGTCGCAGCTTTGCCTTCCATCACAGCACTTTTTTGTGACTCTCATTATATTTGCGCAACTAGGGCTGTGAGCTCTGGACTCTGGCGTATTCCCCCCGCAATCGTCTCTACGAATTTGTGTCACGGGGTTGCAGCATAACCCTTCATTGGACCATCGTTTAAGAGCCAAAGGTGATAGGCGGTCTTCCTCGCTGAGGGTGTCGGCAACTCGGCGGCGAGTATCGTCAGAGCTTCAGTGTTACTGACTGTTTTCTACCCAAGTGAAACATATCCAGAAACATCTACTCTATAACTGTTGGTGTTGATATGGAATAATACTCATACATTTGGATGTGAGTGAGCATACTCTCTCCCTCTCACGTGTTTCATTCCCTTTCCACTCTACCTTTGGCCCATTTTTCGAGAGGTCTGACTGAGTTCTTGACTCTTTTTCGGAGTTCAGGGTGTCTTGGTAAGAGAGCAGACCCATATCTGCTAATCGTGTTGCTTTCTGGCACATGATTTTTTCTGGCTGGGTTGTTGTAGTGCCGAGTATCCTGGATGAATTTCTTGAATTCCTGCTGACCATGTGTAATAGAAGCCACACGACGAAAAAAGAAGACCCTTGGCACTGGCGGTTCCATGGCTGCCATACATGACGACGAAGATGACCTGCTTATGGGTGATTCGATCATGCCGTCCACAGAGGCAATTAACGGAGATCATTCTGTTACCATAAATCCATCAACTATTCTCGCGAAATCACCGGATGATTTGATTCCAAGGCTCCCTATATATGACAATTCCGACAATCCTGCCAGCATTGCATTGATACCTAAATCATCTATTGTATCAAACAGTCTGAATCATATCTCAGGAAGCCTACCAGATGCCACTTCTGAATCACCTGAACCCATGGATGAATCGTCTTCTACAGCAGCTTGGGTACAAATACCGCCTCCGCCTCGGTTTCCACCACTACCATATTCATCAAGTAAAACCGGTCTTGTTTACGACCCAAAGATGAAATTTCACGCAGAATCTTCAGATGCTATTTTGGAAGATGGAATTCATCCGGAAGATCCACGTCGTATTTCTGAGATTTTCAACGAGATACAGCAAGCTGGTTTGGTACAAGGCGCAGACGATCTGGAAGAAGATGCAGCAGATGAACAATGCTGGAGGATCCTGGCAAGGCCTGCTTCGCGGGGTGAAATATGCTTAATCCACACACCAGAACATTATCGTTTCATAGAAGGTTTGCAATGTAAGTTACTTGATTGGACACACCGGGCGTGATATTACAAGAGACGTACTAAACATACATAGACCTACAAGAACCGGAGCTTAAACGACTTGCGGAGCTCCACGATTCGATTTATTTCCACAACTCTACTTTTTTGAGCGCAACGCTCGCAGCAGGTGGTGCGATTGAAGCATGCAGAGCTGTTGTTCGAGGCGACGTCCGTAACGCGATTGCTATCATTCGTCCGCCCGGCCACCATGCTGAAAGCGATCAACCGTCCGGATTCTGCATTTTCAATAATGTCCCCATCGCCGCCCGGGTTTGCCAGAATGATTTCCCTGACAAATGTCGAAAAATTTTGATCTTAGACTGGGATGTCCACCACGGCAACGGCGTTCAGCATGCTTTCTACGACGATCCAAATGTACTCTATATCTCGTTGCACGTATTCAGGGGAGGAAACTTCTACCCAAATTTACCCGACGGGAATTATACGTACTGCGGGGAGGGAGCCGGACTGGGACGAAACGTCAACATACCCTGGGAAGAGCATGGCATGGGCGATGCAGAGTACATATATGCCTTCCAGGAGGTCGTTATGCCGATAGCAACCGAATTCGATCCCGATTTGGTCATCATCTCTGCAGGGTTCGATGCTGCCGAAGGTGACTTACTTGGAGGCTGCCATGTCACACCAGCTTGCTACGCACACATGACACACATGCTCATGAGAATAGCTTCAGGAAAGGTCGCGGTGTGTTTAGAAGGGGGTTACAATCTGCGCTCTATCGCTCGATCTGCTCTAGCCGTTACTAGAACGCTCATGTTACAGCCGCCAGAGCGTCTTGATAAAGACCTCAGTCCCAAAATGTCTGCTGCACAAACAGTGGATCAAGTCAAACGCCAGCATTCAAGATATTGGAAATGCTTATATCCCAAGCAGCCGGACCTGACTGATCCTGCTTTTCATGCAACTAAGCGTCTGCACGACATCATCAGGGAATGGCAAAGCCAAACACTGTCGGAAGAGCATCGCATGATACCACTGGTGATCAACAAACCTGGGATAGCTCAGACATTCCAACACAATGTCATAGCCACGTTCGTATAATTGTTTGGTGATTATGAGCATTGTTACTGATTTACTTAGGCCCGACTTTATGGGACGACATCCACTTCTGGTCGTTTTCCATGATCCACCATCTATCAAGACCCAGCCTGATCTCGTAACTGGTGCCTTAGATTTGCATAACATATGGCTGGTAAGTTTATCTGCACAGTCCCGTACTGTAAAATTGCTGACGAGTTCGTAAGACTGATAGTGCCAAGGATTATGTCGGCTGGGCCATAGAAAACGGGTTCGAAGTGATCGATGTGAACATACCGAAGGTTGTTGCATTTGAAGATGTACGATACAATAGTTTTTATGGTTAGCGACCCGCACTGATCCGATCTAGGACGATGGAAGCTACGTAAGCGCCGACGACCCTGAAATGAGAATCCAGCAGAGTCGCGAAGCCGCAGCATATGTTTGGGAGAACTATATTGAGTGAGTTCACGTCAATCAAGATTTTGAGGGACTTTGATTCTAACATGATTTTTGAGACCTCATGAAGCGACTCAAGTGTTCTTTATGGGCATTGGATCGGCATATCTAGGCCTGGTAGATTTGCTCGGGACATATGGTAATTCATAAACACCCTCGATGATCTTTCATTGTTATTCAAAGCTGACAGATGTAGAAAATTGTACCGAGGAAGGTAGCGTCATTGAGAGCCTGATTGGTTTCCTTTCCGACACCACTCTCCAATCGATCAAGAGGCCGACCGATGACAATATCGGGCTTTGGTATCACGCCGTACGTGCATCAACATCCCATTTCGGCATGTACTCATGAGCTAACATTTTTGGCGCCTCAAGCACTCACTCATATTTGTGGACCACAATCATCCCGTATGGGATCCAAATCGGAATCGGAAGTTGCGTAAGAAGTGGGGCAAACTACTCCGTTCGGAAAAGTCGACGCTGGAGGACATGCTCAGCTTCCATAAACCAGAGGTGCAAAAGTATCTGCTAAACAAGAGGAAAGAATTTGCAGAACAAGCAGTCCCGGCTGACCTTGCTAACAGCCATGTTCAGGGAGGTCTCAAAAGCCCACCATTACCCTCACAGCTAAGCCGGTCACCAAGGACGTCGGGAATGCCGCCTATCGGTCTTTTCTCTGTGAGTCCAAACCCGCAACGGTTGGCAACAGCGAGTCCCAGACCTTGAAGAGTTCCCGCTAAGAAGCCCTCTCAGGATGATTTACAGCGGGGGTAGTAAGGTGCGTAGTGGGAGGGCCCTTTGGAACGAAGACTTTTTTTGGATGAGCGAGGAAATAACTTTCATGCTCGATTTGCATTTGCCTGGCGTTTGCTCCTGATATTCCATTGCTTACCCAGCTCCTTGGCGGCAACATCCCACATTTTCTCTATATCAATTTTTTTTTCTTTTGGCGAGAAGTTTATTTGACCCCTGATGCAAGAAATTCCCGAGAAATCTTATATGATGACGATGAGGTATCTATCCTCTTGTGATGACTTGTCAGTTCCCCGACCGCAATACCTACAGCTCAGTAATTGCACGAAATTAGATGAATCCGCCAGTTGTCCGTCTTGAAGATCTGTGATCCTATGTATCAGACCTTCGACTGATACTGGCTTGAGCAGACATTCGTGAAGTGAAAATGGTCAACGGTCGGGTCTCGTGTGCATGCAAAAGATCAGCAATGAAATATATGGGGTTCAATTAGACAGAATAAAAGAATAGAAGAATACGGCGGAGGCCAGCACTATCGGATCATGTTAGTTGGCTATTTGAGGCATGTAGTGGCTTGTACATTGGCGTGAGGCAAGGAGACCGACCCCACGAGGGAAAAAAGTAGCAAAAAGATGGTGTAGGATAGGTGGAGGAATGGCAAATTTGATGAGGTTAGGATAGGTCTGTTAAATGGTACAGGCATTAAATAAGACAAGAAATCCGCGTGTCAACCCAGACTTCAGAAAGAAGTGTGCGTGTGGTAGAAGGAGCTGATATTGGCACTGTCCATCTTCGCTACCAATTTCAAACAGTAGGCGACAGGCTGGGAAGCCGTGCGCACGCGTTGTTCTTGTATGACCCGCGACTCGGTCCTGCTACTTGTGTCAACGTTGGAATTTAAGATTGACGCGGTCTATCTGGGCGCATATATAGACACAAGATGGATATGACCATTGACGGCTGATGCGACAAGAGACATATGTGGAGGCTAAAAATAGTCGCTAAGCCTTTCTCCGGCAGACTAAGTGAACTTCAGTAGCTGAAGAAAAGCTTGTTCCCCAAGGGGCGATCATGGCGCAGTGGAACTAGCTGAAGGTCGGCAATTCGATGCAACGCTTGTTCTGGTAACACAGAACAGAGGACTGTCCAAAGGAGGGGTCAAGTGGTTGCAAGTGCGGTGCAGATGTATTGTTTGGAGGGGCATTGCTAATATAAATGGCCGTGGGGGAGAGTCGGGAAGGGTAATTATAGAACAGTGTCTCTGGGCGTGTCAGCGCATATCAATGCCCGAATTAGTGGAATGCCATGGGAATCTAGCGTTTGTTGAGTAAGCAAAGGAAGGAAGCGAGGCCGATCGAGCAATGCCAAAGCCAACAATGACAAAAAATAGACTTTTGTTCCTGCTGAAGAAATTGGATGATTACAGAAACTGTTACGCATGAAGACCTTCAATATTGCTGGTCATTCCCATCATGTCGGTCTTGATTGTAGACACACTATTTCCCACCTTTGCTGACTCGTGAAATACATCTTTAGTCTATTGCTCAGCGGCGTAGCCGTGGTCCGTGTGGCTAGCTTTGGGTATGCACCGCCGGTTGATACCAGTTGTTTCGCTGGATATGGGCAATCAGACGACGGATAAAAAGCCAACGCAAAGGCGCGGGCTCCCCTCTTGCCATCGCCCCGGCTTATGCAATGCAACACTAGCAAACGCATTAAGCTATGATTACGACCAAGCGAGACCTCTCACGCATTTCGGCCCCCTCCAAGGATTGAGCAAGGCTGTTGCGGAAGAGACATGATTGGAGGAGTTGCAAGAATTAGACTATTTCGAGTTAACCATTTCCTTGCGCTCCTGAACTCTAGGCCCTGAGGGTGGCGCTCACCAGCTGCCGTAGACTTGGGTATGCTATCTGGGCTGACGGCAAGGGTAAATACCCGATGCCACATGCCAATGGGAGGGAACTGCTTATTGATTGATATGGGGAGGTGGCTGCTGCCGCAGGCATTCCTCTTCCTCAGCTTCTGCTATCTTACTGCCGTGTCGTTGAACAGTTCTATTCGTTCTTCCATCCAGAAAACAGACGATAACAAGTAACCCAGGAACTTGACGTCGCGGTAAAGACAAATAGAATATTGCGCCTTTTCAGTCACTACTCGTACGCATAGTACATATCGTACTCTCCTACTAGTCTCTCGCGAAGCGCACACTCCGGCAATGTCGAGCCCACAGAGCGCTACATCAGGAGCAACGCCCACAACCACAGGCACACCCTCATCAGCTTCAGGTACACTGTCAATCACATCTACTCCATCGCCATCGTCGTCGTCATCACCGTCTTCATCAACATCGAGTAGTAGTGCGGCGCAGAAAACACATAGCGTTAAAGTCGGCGCCGGAGGTTTTAAATATGAACCACAAGAGCTCAGAAACGTGAGTGTTGGGGACGTGGTTGATTTTGAGTTCTACCCACCAGATCACTCTGTTGCTAGAGCGGAGTTTGGCAGCCCGTGCGTACCGTACGAGTACACCGGAAAGGACAAGGTGGGCTTTTGGAGTGAAACCCAATGGGTGAAAACTGTGAATGATGTGAGTATATCTCGTGTATCCTTACCGACTATGCTGACCTTGCGATTGCAGCTCACCCACTTCAAACTTAAAATCAACTCTACCGAACCCATCTTCTTTTACTGTGCAGCCCCAGACTCATGTCTTGGCCAAAAGATGGTTGGTGTAATCAACCCCAACTCGACCCAGACCCTCGATGCCCAAATCAAAGCGATCGAGAAGTCGACGTTTCAGGTTGCACCAGGCGAGGAGATCCCCAAGGAGGGAACTTCTTCCCTTACCAACACCCATGGACCTACGGGAGCTGCCGCGCCCGGAAATACCAGTAGCCAAGGCCATCACAGTCTTAGCGGGGGCGCTATAGCAGGAATTGTGGTGGGCGCAGTTGCTTTCTTGGTAATTTGCGCGGCATTGTTCTTTTATGTGGGAAGAGCCAAGAGCCTGAAGGAGATGATAAATCGAAAAGACGCCACTGTGAGCAAGCCGCCACTACCAGTGGATGCTCACAGTTCTTATGGACCGGTGGATGCTCACAGTTCTTACGGGGGACCATCATATCCAGGATCGCCCGGGTTTACACCGGGCAGCCCGTACAGTCCGGACATGCAGCAGGCAGAGTATGGAGGGCTACCTGGTTATGGAGATGGCCATATGAGTGGGGGTTTCACCCCCATGGGATCGCCGAGGTGAGTTTTGACCAGAAGATAAAGCAAGGAGAGTCGAAGTCGCTGACTTGGGTGTGATAGAGCGTCTCAATTCAAGGAGCAGACATCATATGTACCACTAGCACCAGCGGAACTGGCATCACCGACTCCACACCAGCAAACCTTCTCAGCGGAACTGGAGGCTCCCCACCCTGGGAGCAAATGAGGGCCTTGGGTCGGAAAAGACGGAAAAAGTGAGCTACAGAAGGAAGATTTGAACCAACTTGGTGTTAATAACGGGAGAAATGGTCAGGATGATGTGGGATGGTGATATGGACCAAAGGCGAAATAGTGGAAGTTGGTCGGTTTGCACGTTGGATGTCAATGGTTTACGCAAAACACCATGATCACAGGCATATACCCATAACTATATATTATAAATATTAATATACCTTCTAGCTAATTAACTAGAGGAAAGCACAGTACTTCGGTGCTTAGATTTGCAATTGTACATTACAATCATGGTCAGATCCCCCGCTCTGTAGGGGAGTGAAAGTTGACTTGGGCGAGTTTGTGTTTATAGCCCTAAGAGTATGTAAATAGCAATTAAATACACCAAAGATGTGTAGTATCATACTAGTATGCCCGTTCAATTGGAACCAACGATTCCCGTCATTGAGGATGCGACCACGTTGAAAAATGTGCTGCCGATTTCCGGGCAAAATCTGATCCGGGTTGTTGGATATGGTAGCTGTGTGAAACGCGCCGGGGCCCACTTGGTGATGCGCATACCTTTGGTTGGTGTGCTACATGTAGATTGATTACCTACCTATGTTACTTGTAGGGCTGAAAATGTTGAAATGGGAGGGGAGTAGCGAGTACTAGGGAATGCGCAATTGGAGATGGGAATTGAAGCATGCCACATGGATGGGAGAAGTTCACGTTATGGTTGCAAGTTACATGTAACTAGTTGTAGGGCTGATAATTTGCATCTACAGGTAGGCAATGGCGTGATGGATGTGAGGTGTTGTGTCTCGCGCCGATTACGCAAAGGCGAGCCCGCTAAGCCCAAAGCGGGTCCCCCAGATGCAAGCAACTGAGCAGAGGGAGATCAGTACGAAGTAGTTATATACGGTAGGTAACTTAGTTAACGTTAGCTGTATTGGGGAGAATCACTATACATTGAGCCAATTTGTGGGTACGTTACCTAGGTACTGACTGTAAGTTAACTGGATATGTAACTTACTTACATACATATGTTGACGGGCGGCGTGATTGATTGATTACCTACACATGTGCAATGGATGGATCGCACATGGCCCGCTTTCCAATCATCCAACAACGTGCACTCGTTGCGCACAGCAAAGGGAGTGCAAAGGCGACGCCTCGAGCCTAGTGCCCCTCAGACGGCCCGCAAACTCGACGACGCGCCCGCTGCCGCTGCCCTCTTGTCATAATTGTGCCCTTTTTTCCTCCCTCTCCCTCTGCACGTCTGGTCTGGTCTGGTCTTGCCCCCGTGGGCTGCTTCTTGGTCGTCCAACATGCCCAACCGCGCCGGCCCTCTTCTCCAACCACTCCCTCCCAACCAACCCTAGTAGCGCCATCGCAGCTGGGCGCTCGCAAAATCCCCTTCGCAGCAGCGCAGCGCATCGCAGCCCATCCCAACTGCGACCACCACCGTCCGTCCCTCTCCAACGTCCTCACCTCCTCCCGCTGCCGCTGCCGCTGCCGCTCCCGCTCCGCTCCCCCTCTGCGCTCCCTCCCCGGCATGCTCACCTCGTCGTCGCCCACCTTCTCCGCGCCTCCATCGCCCTCCTCCGCCTTCCACAACTCCAACCCCCACCCTCACTCCCGCTCCTCTTACCATGCCTCGAAACGTCCACGATCTCCCAGATTCACCGTGACCAGCGCCCAGCGATCGCCTTTGGCTCCCTCACCCTCCACCAAGAGGAAGACGTACCAGGACTCGGGCACCCAATATTCTCCCCAAGGCTACCCACCCACCTACCGCGCCCCGCACGCCGACCAGAGCGCCGCCTTGCAATCACTCCCCGCACCATCCACCTTCACTTCCCAAGCTGAGCGGGGGGCAACCTCTGCAGCCCTTACCGCCACGGAGCCTCCAGAGCCTCAGTTGCGGATTGACCCGCAGCCCGTCGCGCTCGCCCAGCATGCGCCGCCCGGTACAAGAGCATCCACAGGGTCGAGAGAGTCGCGACAGCCGAGAGAGGAAACCCAGGGCGCCGAGGGCGGGGATCCGGTGGTTGACGAGGACGAGGACGAAGACGAAGACCAGGACGAGGATGGGAAGGAGGAGGGCCAGCGTTCACACCAAAGACTGAGGTCGAGCCTATCCGGCACCCTGATGCCGCAATCTTCTCCAGCCAAGAAACCCCGGTCATCGAACCAGAATGTCAAAGTGATGCCGTTGCAGTACGAAACATGTGACGTGAAGGATTTGGGGGTCCTGATATCAGATATGCTAATGGAGCTGGTGCGCCTGAATGACGAGTTCCCACTCCGTGATGGGCAACTCACCCGCTTTCATTCTAGGTATATGGCTCATATCCAACTTTTGATACGCATGCTGACCGTTGCACAGAGCACCACCTGCCATTTCCGTCAGAGACTACCTAGTTCGACTGATTGTGCATGCAACATTGTCCCCTCCTATTCTTTTGTCAATGGTTTTCTACGTTGATAAACTCTGTACCATGTACCCGGCTTTCACCATCAGCAGCTTGACGGTTCACCGCTTCCTCATAACCGCAGCTACAGTAGCTGCAAAAGGTCTGAGTGACAGTTTCTGGACCAACAGTCTTTATGCAAAAGTCGGTGGGGTAAGCCTACGAGAATTGGCATTGCTGGAAGTGGAATTTCTCAAGAGGCTCGAGTGGCGGATAGTCCCAAAGCCAGAAACATTGGTGGATTACTACAAGGGCCTCGTGGAACGTGGACAAGGTTACGTCTTGGAGAAGGTTCCGGAGGCAGCTCCGGCCAAGGTGGACCCGAGTGTCGCGGCAAAAGATCAAAAAGCCCCAATCGCAAGTGGAGATACTGGCGAGGTGCCGGATCGACCGTAGTTGTAAACGCTTGGAAACAAAAAAAAAACCCCCCTCCCCCCTCCCACGGGTGATCCAACTGAATCACTTTGGGAGATGACTTCATTGCGGAAATATCATTTCCCCCCAGGTAGGAGAAATAAAACTCCCCTCGTTCTTTTCTTGTCGTCTAGACAGAAAGACATACCTGGTGTTGGCTGTTGGCCATGATTGGAGCTCCAAGCAGCATATATTACTTTTGATACCTTTTGATTATGAAACCAATCTGCAAACTTGAGTTGGGGCTGAGGGCGTGATGTTCAAATCAATCAACACGGGTGTTATGTGTCAAGGACTATCTGCTCCATCGTGAGGCTTTTTCATCCCTGGTACGTGGGTATACGTAAACCAACAACAATCAAAACGCTCTTAGGGTGTATTCTTTCCTTTGCCGGAAGCACTTGGACAGTTTATCCCGCACTCTTGACTTGCGCAAATCATGGAGATGGAGCTGTTCACAATGCGCAAGGGTTTAGACGTACATATATGTGGTACGCGTCCAATTGTACGAAAAGCTCATTGGCAGAGTCGGACGCAGGAATGCACGCAGAACATAGCAGGCAACTAATCATGTCAAGAGAATGACAGGGACAGTTTGTTTGACGTTGATGTAGACAGCAGCGGGTTTTGGAAGACGTGGGTATTGAGTGCATGCGGCTTCCTGCCCGTGCTGCAAAGCCGATTGGACCCATGCTGTAGTTATTCCATGGCCAAAGGAAGAATCGGCCAGCAAGCGGGCTACGGGTGATGCGTTGGACAAATAACAAGTCCAGCTTCAACCTCAGCCCTGCTCCAGCTCAGGATTGAGCATGTCGGGAGTACCTACATGCGTAGATAGTGAGGCTTTGGCTCCACTCGGGTTGTTCTTTGCATGCTCCCAAGCGTGCTGGGGAGGTAGTGCACGCACAAGTATATACCTTACCTGCCTCAGGCGATGGTACATGATGGTCGGTTGGCAGAGCATAACTGAGATAATATCAATGCAGGCGCCAGCAGCGCCGAAGGCTCGCTCGCATGACCCGTCACCCATGGCATCCTCTGAGGATCCTCCCGCGAAGGGGGAGCGGGAGGGAGTATACCTGTACATGTACATGTACATGTAGGGAGACGAGAGACCCCTCCGTGTCACGCCCACGCCCACGCCCCTCCCCCCACCATTAGGTAGGTAAGTACAGTAGGTATGTACCTAGTGTGCTAGTACCTTGCCTTGTACCTACCACCATAACGTTACCTCGACACGCCGCTTCTCGTACTGTAGCTATCCCCATAGCTGACAACCCGACCAAAACCAAGCCGTCGAATGCGTCCAGGGCGCCTATCCCACGGCAAACGCGTCTCTGGCTATACTAACCAGTTATTTCCACACACACATATCATGACCCTACTGTGAGTTGATTCGGCGCCATATACTTACCTACAACCTACACATCCCTTCTATTACCCGCACCACACCACTACACATACACCACTCGACACCAATGCGTGTGCGTCGTGGACACAAGTACAAGCTCGAGCACAAGAACATCAAAAGCCCACAGTCAGTCTCGTCGCTGTTCTCACGCACCCTCTCCCAATGCCCGACCATATAGACGCGCGCCCTACGCATCCATCCGTGGTCGGCGCTGCTACTTACTGCCTTCTTCCCCACCCGCCCATTGCGCGCTCGCGTGCTAACACAAGACTATCTGTTAGGATCCCCACGCCAAACCGACCAACGTTATGAAGACATGCATTCGGAAATAGGCCACTGGGAATATATCAAGCGGCAGAGGCAGCACGACGCGAATTGGGGTCCCAATCCACCGCCCGCCCCCATCGCGCCTTTCCCTTATGCTTTTCCAGACGAAGTGGCAGCTGCTGTGGACATCAGCCAGCTCCAGTTAAACAGAGTACCCAAGACACGCACCAGTCCCGTCGCAACCCGTACAAGAGTGGTCCGCCATGGCTCACAGCCTCACGTTCTCCGCCCCTCATCGAGTGGAGCCGAAGATAGCCTCATACCTTCTCGCCAGTATGCCCCTCCCCGCCGAGCAGGATCATATTCTCATCCAACCCCTTTGGAAGAGTTCCGCAGCTCTAGACGTTGGCCCCCGAGTGGAATAAGGTTGGACGACGAGTTGAGTCCCAAAGACGCAGAGGAGTTGATTGGCGCGGGCGCTTCCGCTTTTCGAGGATACTGTGATGCCATACCGAATGCGCCGCCAGGATACGATCGCTTCTACGCTGTCATGACCTCAGAACATCAAACCAGAACAGACCGGGCTCCATTTATCCAGCCGGCGTATCGAGACATGTCTCTCAATATGACCGGAAATCCCGAGAGCCAGTTTCCATGGCTATCCTTGGAACAGCCGTCCATGGCATACGCGTACGGTAAAAGTGCAGGAACTACTACATTGAACTTTTGGGTCAGCAAGTCCGGAAGCAGCTTACCGCCAACAAAGCTTGCCAGCGATGCCAAACCCAGGAAACTGAAGTTTCTACAAATCCTGGATCGGCTGCAGCATCTCGAAAGTGGCCTTGAACTCGATGTCAGTGTTTGAACTTTATGTGGTGCAATTTTTTTCCGTGGAGTTTTGCCCTAACTTCGTTGTCACAGGACCCAGAGGAAATGTACCGCTACCTGTACAGCACGTTGATTGAGGATCCGGAACGATATAGCGACCACCCACATTACGGCATAGATCAACAGATAGCCGATCTCGTTGCCGTCTTATCGAACCCCACCTGGATAGACTTCTCGAATCCGAAGAATCAGGTGGTGGCCAAGTTTTTCGACTCAGCAGATCAGCACAGAAAGCAGGAATTTTTCCATCAATTGCTTCTATCTGTTGAGCTATACCTCCGCATTCATTCCAAGGATCACACAGACAAAGCTAAGCGAAAACTACTGATGCAACTCCCACCGGCCATCACATGGGATTTGGCCGTGGCACAGCGATGGATGGAAAATATGGAGATCACAAAGTCTCGGACCTCACAAAGCCAGAGTACTTTCAGTTTTGAGTTGAAGAGCAAGAAGCGGCAGATAGAGGCACTGCGTGTGTTTGCAGTGACGCTCAAGTGGCCTAACATGGATGAAATAGACTATGTCCTGGAAGAAAAAGACAAGAAGGAAAAACCTCTCGAAGATCGCTCCGCTGATGCCATGTCTTGGTTCTCTGGCATTGTTCTTCCCGGGCGAACGCTACCCTGGCTCATTATGAACAGCCTGATAGACTGCGATCGAGATACGGGCGATGCACTCAATTCCCTTACACATATGCATACTTCTTCTGGATTTCAATACCGTGCCAATACATACTGGTCTGCTCAGTGTATTGTTGGTAAAGTCCTGGGCGCTGCAAGAGGTGTGAAGCAGATTGCAGGATGGATCGGGCCCTGCATTTATACCCCTGATCTCAAACGAACGGAATGTGTTCGGGTCAAACAGCACGAGTCGCTGGATCCGAAGCTATCCCCTGCGGATGTCGATATGTTAGACGTACGAACAGATCCACTAGGTCCAGAAGAGGCAAGCTATCCAGCTGCGGACTATGAAGTGCCAATGCCAGACATGGATGATGTCACCGACCTGATCCGAGTTGTGAAGCTTTCTTTCGTACCTACAAAAGAGCAACCTAGCTCTGCTAGACAATCTGCGGGAATCCCGCTGGTATTCGATGCTGCAATCTATTTTGCATGCGGCGGCGAAAGCTGGCCAATGAAACTTCGATACGACGTGGACTTTATAAATGCATTTCCGTGCCATCAAGGCCCACATGGTAGGTTCCACCTCTGTCTCGTTCATACACAACGTACTGACCCATGACAGTGCTTTTCTACGATTTCGACTATCAAGCCATCAAAATCGATGAAGGCCTCGTCGATATCCAAGATTGGGGTCGGCAATCTGGTCGAATCTCGCGCCCCTCTTCTGCGCGGTCTTCGCCTTCTAAGAAATCTCTCACCCTTACGAACTCGGACAAGCCTGCTCACATGCAGGTCAGCAAAGTATTAGCCATTGAAGCGCTTGGTGTGAGCGATAACGAAGTCTTTGCGAGGGCATGGTGCTCGCATCATGGGCATAGTGCCATTGTGGCAAACATCAAGGAAACGTGTATGGCATGCGCAATCAGAGAAGCATATGCGGCGTGTGTCTCCGTCGTCATCTTCACAGAGGGTGGTAAAGAGACGGAGAAAGATGAAGGGGTCTATGTGTGAATCACGGAGAAGGTATCCTGTGGAGGAACGCTACGTGCAGTAGTGTTCACCGCGAGCATTGACAGGAGAATACGCAGCGAGGCCTCTCTGCTAACACACACATCTCATTTCTTCTCACTTTTCAAGGTTAGACTCCATAGGCAACAACTGCGGGTCTCTGTGGTTATGTTCGAGTATAGCGCCGGTATCAGGAATCGGTGTTGGGGTGTTCTCTTTCTTAACGATGGGCAAAGGGAAAGGCGGCTGTATCATACGGCTCCCTAATGACTGATCACGACGGAATTACGAGTTATGTATGCATGTATCATGATACACTTCAAAGCATGTTTTTGCGAATCGTTCCAATGCTGTGATGTGGTGATGATGAGCCGTTTCGGTATTATTTTTTCTATGCGATTACATATAGGTATGTGCATGTGTACATCTTGTGTGAGAAAAGAGTGGTTAGGAAGCATGTGGCCGACGAAGGCACGCGCCGTCAGTGTTCTAGAATACCCACATGATTTCAGTAGCCATTCCACCATCTAGGCTGATTTTCCCTTCTGGTCGCCTTTCCCATCTTCCTATTGCTCACAATGAACTAGCTCCAAGCCTCGCTTCAAAATATCCAGGCGGTCGAGGTCGGCTTCGGTGTAGACTCGCTTTGGGTCCGACATGAGCATCACCACCTTCAATCTCAGCTAAGCTCTTGGTATCGTTGCGACTGATAATGCCGCCTTGATTCACCGCACAAGACCATGTATATCATGAAGAAAACACGCAAATGCACTGTAGGTAGAACACCTAAGTGTACGCAGACCGGTTTTTCGAACCCCCTTCTTCACATCCCCTGCAGCATCTTGGTGTCCTCATCCTCAATACCTCGTTGAGCGCGTTCCATGATCTCATCAATAATATCGTCCCGGATCTGTTCAAGTGCTTGTCCAAGATGGTCCCTTCCGGTGTAGAAGATCTTCTTCCTTGGCTTCTTTGGCTTCTTTGGCTTCAGGCTTTGCATTCTACGAACCTTTGTAGGCTCCTCCTTATCCATCTGCATCATATCTGTGTCCACCTCTTCGGCCTTGGCGACTCGGTGATCATCTTCTTGATGTTCGTTGGTGGAGATCTCGTAAATGTCACAGTTCTTGAGCGATAGCAACTTTCGTTTGAGGTTTGTTGCATCGTCCGATTGTGTAAATTTTAGATTCGTCGCCTGCATCATAATATTTCCTTTGACTATAGGTATGGAATGTTAGTGAGTTATGCATGTCAGGTGTTCGTATCAGACTCACCTATTGCCCATTCTTTCTTGTCGAAGTTATTGACAGATCCTCCAAGTTCTCTGTGCACGGCAGGGTCGCTAGTAGCCGCCATCTTGGTCATGGTGTTCTACATGGTGTCAGTCAATCCTTGAGCTTTCAATGTATTTGTCAGACGTGCCTTGTCCTCGAACCACCATGCCTTGGCCCATTGGTAGTAGTGTTCAGCCGACGTATACTTCTCCCCGCGGTACTCGAAGTTAACAGGGTAGAAGGTGCTCAACCAACAGTCGGCAGATCTGTAAAAGAGAAATACTCCTTCAGAATGCGATGGGAAGCCACCCTCTTCTTTCGGCGTACTGGGTACGCCAGGCACTAGTTTTCTGTGCTTCCGGGGTAGATCTGGCTCCGGGCTTTCTGTCTCTCTCTTTATCGGCATTTTGGTCAGTCGTGCGGCGGGTGGTTTTTGGGCGACGTGAGAAAAGGTTGCGGAAACAGGATGAAGAAAGGCGGAAGAGATATGTTTGCTTCAGCCGCAGGTACAAGGCAGGGAGGCGAGGGAGGAAGACCTGCTTTAAATACGGAGGTAAGAAAGGAAGGTGAAGGAGGATCTTCTGCTTCAAGTGAGGGGATTACATAAGACAGTGAGGTGAAGGAGAGTAGAAAGAAAGGTAAAAGAGCGGTCTGCTTAAAGTGCAGGGGTAAGAAAAGAAGGTGAAGGAGGGTCGTCTGCTTCAAGCGCGGGGAGCAGTAAGAGGGGTAAAAGAGGACGCTCTACGTAAAGCCCAGAGACAAGAAGGATTGATAGGTAAAGGCGAACAGTACACATCCGTCGCTGGAACAGAAAAAAGAAAACAAGATAAAGCACCAAAAATCAGCAGCCATGTATTGAAAGTAACGGCAATTGGAAGAAAGAAACATTGACTATCAAACGGGGGGTCCGACAACATCTGTAATATACAGCTGCAGATGTATATCTAAGAGCGTGAGTCATTGTTTACAAGGCGTGTTTACATATACGTGACATACTATTATAAACTTACAACTAGTACAACGAGCGGAATAAGCTTGTCCATTATATGTAACTATCATGGATCAAACTAGTTTGGTATCAATGCATATAATGTATCTTGAATAAGTATTCGAAGCCACAGATTGCGTGGAACTACTTGAGGGATCAATACAAATTGAGCGACTATCAAAACAAGCCACTTATTCACAAGGAAATTGAGGCCACTCATTTGAAATCATTCAAGAATCTCGACAAATTCTACAGTCACCTTGAGGATTTGGTAGTTCACCTCAGGGAATTGGATGGAACCTATGATGACAGCGCACTTTAATAAATTTCTAACATAGGGAAGGTGTTACACCTGGAACAAAGACCACGCCCGCTAAGAACAATGTGGACGACGTAGTTAGAATAAATGGTGCTGGCAGTTTTCATATATGTATATCTACATTATGTACATAGGTATGGTGTTCGAGTTCAGCCTTCTCTTTCCATGTGCGGATGTGCATGTGACGTTGAAATGTGATTACATACTCAAGTTAGCACGTGACTTACTTGGCAAAACGTCAGTCCTGAATATGGCAAAGTGTCCAGGAAGCCTGGGACATGTGAACCGGTAGAATAATTTCTGGCCTTACCCCACACTGGTTCGCAGCCTGAGAGGAGTTGTTAGACATTGAAGAGTCCCAAATAAGATACTGGGGTACGAGATTCTGAAGTGGTCGCTCTCTTGTGGCGCCGGAAGATCCCCGCCTGTCTCGCTCTGTCTATCAGTCAATCATACAATCAATCACCGGGGCTATCCACGGAGGAACCATTATTTCCTGCAACAGCAATACCTCTAGCACTCCCAAGACAAATACATCATACTCATACAGCGCCGTTTTGGTCGCGCTCGATCTTCCCCTCATTATTGCGCGCTTCTCTCCTCCATCACTCAATAAGACCGCCAACCTACGCGCCTATCATTGTGCCACTTCCACTCCCAAACGCCTGCTCTCCCGCTATGGGCCGCTCAAGTATACCGCATGCGCTAGCCGAACTTTCAAACCCAAGCACACCCGAAGCCCAAGTCAACGCTCTCCGGAACCTGAAAAACGAGATCGTGGGACATGAACAGCGGAAGGAACTAGCAGTTGTTCACGGGATTGTCAAGCCTCTCGCTGGATTGCTTAAGGGAGGTATAAGAAAAGGCGGGAAAAGGCGGAGCAATGGTGGTGTGACAAATGGTGGTGGAGCTGCGGCGGCAGGAAGGGATAGTGAATGGGACGTGGAAGACGAACTGCGATTCCAGGCGACACTCGTGGTGGGCAGCTTAGCAAATGGTAAGTCAAGCATGGAATGTGGAGGACTTCCGTGGCCTTTTGATGGATGGGATTGAGTAAGGCTCCTGGGCTGATTTTTACAACCATAGGCGGCCCGGCATTCATAACACCACTTCTCATCGGAGACGCCCTTTCGCCACTTCTCGAAGCCTTGTCACCCACCGAAATCCCCCCAAAGCTCGTCCTCACGACGCTACGTACCTTGAACCAGATCGTCGATGCCGTCGCACAAGAGAAGTCGTGGTGGGATTCTTCTACGACCCTCTCGCATAAAGTGACCCAACAACTATACACAAAGGCTGTCATTGGGAGTCTGTCCGAAATATTTGAGCAAAGTTCGAGATCTCGGACAGTCTATCAGCAAATCTCTTCGGCAGCACAGCTTATTGTGAAAACATGCCGAGAAAAAAGTCAGAGAAAGCTGCTTTTGGAGGCTGGCGTGTTGGAGCTTTTGTCGGAGATAATGGCCGATATAGCTGCCGCAGATGATCCCTCTCGGTTGCAAGATCCTAATCATCATGCTCTTCCGAGGATGTATTTATCTGACATACTGGAAGCTATCTCAGCTATCATCAAGGACTCGCATTACAACTCTGCGAGATTCCTGTATTCGCCTCCAATCCAGAATGTATTCACGTGGCCGAAGGCTGCAGCTTCGAATACACAAGATGGTCACTCTGGGTCGCAATCACACTGGGATGGGTTGATACCGAGGTTGCAGACGCTTCAGAACAAGCACGACTCTTATACCAAATCATGGCCGGCTTTAGGCACATTTGCATCAACAGTTGGCGATAGCTATTCACGATTACCAGGCATGGAATCAATCCAGCAGGCGCCAAGTCGGAACATGGTTATGAACGAATCTGAAACACCTCTCTTTACATGGCTCATGTTCGTGGCTCGAAGGGGAGAAGGAAGGGAACGGTTATCAGCGTGTTGGCTCTTGTCATTACTGAAGAAGTTTGGTGATAAGTGGGCATTGAATGACCCTTCACGAACGACTCGCGAACGGCATTTTTCTTATCTGATCGTGCCTCTCGTTGTTAGAATGATCGAAGAGGTCAACCCTACGACTGAGCATGCGAAGAAGCTGGCTGCTACCGGTCCACTCGAAAGAGAAGAAGTCCGACTAATCTTGGAGCGCGCGCCTCTTGTCCTCGCAGAACTCTGTGTGGGCAATAAAACGCTGCAGAATGCAGCGATAGACGCACACGTGCTACCAGAATTGATCCAAATACTAAAGAAGTCATTTGATCCTGTCACCGCATCATCTAAGCCGTTGTGGCAACCAAAGTCATCAACACCAGCTGTCAGGGACCCGCTCATCGACCCGGCTTCGTCCACATTGGGCGATCCGGGGCTCTGCGCAGATGTGCTCCATGCTTTCAGGTACCGCGAGAGCGCGCTACTGGCATTAGCAGCTATAGCAGATACGCAAGATGGTCTCCGAAGGATGGTTATCGATCTGGGAGCCGCTACTCACATTATCGATTCACTTGTTCCTTACCAAGCCACCAGCAACGGCAGTTCTATTGCACAGCGGGGCTCAACAATAGCAAAAGATGGAAATCCTGAACCTGTTCTCATTGCTGCGTGCATACTAACCAGGTCTCTGTCGAGATCTATCAGTATGCTACGAACCAGCTTAATTGATCACGGTGTTGCGCGCCCAGTTTTTGACCTCCTGAAACATTCAAACATCAAAGTGCAGATCGCTGCTACAGATGTTATCATCAATCTGGTCTTGGACTTTTCTCCTATGCGTACAGTGAGTATTTACCAGTCATTGGTAATTTTCTGATATTGACCTAATGATATTATAGGGTATCATAGAGGCAGGCGCACTCAAAACACTTTGTGATCATTGCCATTCTGCCAATTTTGATCTCCGCTTGGGTAGTCTCTGGGCGTTGAAGCACCTCTGCCTAAACTTGCAACATAAAACAAGACTTGAATGTCTGGATGAGTTGGGTGTTGGATGGCTAGTTCAAGTGCTCAAAGGAGAACCCTCTAGAACAACTGCGTCTGCTCCACTTGGCATGGGTACATCAAATGCAGCTGGTGAACAAGTTGATATACTGAACGCTGCTGATGATCCGCACATGGACGTGGATGACGACTCTTCATCTTCTGAAGACGAGGATACTATGATTGAGAATCTCTCTTCTTTGCGTCGGCACCCGCGTCCCGAACCGCGCTATGCAAATGCGAGCAATATCCGCGATCGCCTGCAACAGATCCGCGATGACGAGCAAGATGCTCGCATAAACAGCGAGCGCGACGATATTCGTATTCAGGAACAAGCCCTCGATTTCCTCCGCAACTTTCTGACCGAAGAGAAGGCTTCCGGAGAAATGGTTGACCACCTACTCACCTCCTTCGGCCACAGCGCCTTCTTTGAGCTTCTAGACTCCAAACTACGACCGAAGAACATCTTGTCTTCCCCCTCTACCGCAACGCCAAACCCAACATCTACTACCACGTCATCAACAAGCGGCTCAACCTACTGGTCACCCACACGCCATCCACTTAACACCACAACATCGACACCCTCTTCCGCCTTTCCCCAACCAACCAACTTCGCCGGCTACTCCCCGCCCGCCCTCCTCTCCTCCACTCTCTTTATCCTCGTCCACGTTGCGAATGGGCGCCCAGCCCAGCGCTCCCTACTTCTTTCTCAAACCCCGTTGATGACGCACATCCTTCCCCTCCTCTCACACCCCCACCGTGAAGTGCGCAGCTGTTGCGCCTGGCTGATCCAGAATCTTATCTGGATCGACGACCACACGGACGAACCTGGTACCCGCGAACGCGCAAGTATACTCCGCACGCTGGGTTTCGAAGAAGGTGCCAAATTGCTCAGTAAGGATGCCGATTTGGATGTGAGGGAACGAGGGAAAACTGCTGTTGAGCAGATGAGCAAATTACTTGGCTCGTCGTCCGTGGCGGCCGGTGGCGTGCCCGGATTTGCGAGCCCCGCGGGTAGTGGTTCTGGTGGAGTCTTTGGCGGTGGTGGCGGTGGAGCGGGAGATTCTTCGGGGCTGGGAGGGATGAGGTTAGGTGGATTACATTCCGGCAGGAGTTCTTCGGGGAGATGGGGAAGTGGACATGAGTGAATGAACAAAGGAAACATGAAAATGAAGAAGCGAACAGAATAGTTCTCCTGGTTGACTGGCCAATTTGTACGATTGTTTTTCCGTCGTAGTTTTGTATTACTATGTGTAGCCCGGCATGTCTATCGTTATGGCATTGTAGAATCCCTATTGTAACGTCTACCTTGCCTTATTGAACTTCCAGAAAAACCTTAGAGTAGTTATACCTATAGCAGATGTATCTACGACTGGCAGCTGGATATTAAAAAAACAGCATTAACAAAAACAAAAAAGAAAAAAACATACAACAGCAGGTATTCGCTAGTGGTCACCCACCTAACTACTAATCCGCCGGTACCATGCTTAAGTACCGCTGAGCGGACGGGAAGCGCTGGATTCATGGTCCTATGGTCGTATGTGATAGTGAGCGTGGTTTACTATATATATAAAGTATTCTTAATATGCTAGATGTCTAACCACTTCTTCACACAAGAAAAGAACAAGTCGTTCGTTACAGAAAGCAGAGAGATTTATAGGCAAACACTATTTACTTTTAATACAAGCTTCAAGTCATATAGCATCAATGATGTACCGTTGAACCCGGTGTGGAGATGGAATGACCGATCAATGGAGATGACAGGCACTACTTCGTACACAGCATGACACATTAGGACCGTAGAAACATTGCCTACCTCTGAATGTTACAAAGAGAACGTAAAGTCGCCAATCGGCTAGGATATGGTGGTTCTTGGGTGGAGGGATATAGAGAATGTCTGATCAAAGAATCCACTGATGAATTTAGATCAGTTACCTTGAAAGTGGTGGCTGTGGAATTTGATTATCAAGTGTTCTGCTATTCTACCTGCCCATACGAGTGTATGCTTCTAGAGCTTATTGATGTATTATGGGTATGGTTACCGGACATCTGCATAGCATATCTAAGTGTCAATTCTTCTTCTCGGAGACTGATATATTAATTACTAATCTCGCAATTATCTCACTCATGAACTGACTTGTGCCTTGCGCAAAAACAGACGCATGCATCATGAGGGTTGGCGTGTTCGGAAAGACGCGAAGTGGGAGCAAAGAGAATGAAGGTTAAAGGTTATACAAGGCATCACGGTCACGGGACTCATTAGTGGGACAGAATGTTAACGACAAAGAAAATTGGGATCTTTGCATGCAAACGGAGAATAAGATTACACGGAAAGGCCATTGCCCCTTCAAGCACCCGCCAGCTGTGAATGTTCGCCTTTTTTGAATGGTATACATTTTATACAGAATGGCGAGAGCTCAGCCGACGAGCCTTTTCAGCACGAATAGCCCACACTCTCACTTTGCCCACCACAGCCGAAAACCATCTATGACTTCTCGAGCTCAGCCAAGATCTTCTCACCCTTAGCACGCGCCGACTCCAAGTCACCGACCATGTAGAAAGCACCTAGAGAAATTAGTTTAGCTGCGATATCGCATTGGAAATGATTGATACGACGTACCTTCGGGGAGATCGTCACCCTCACCAGCCAAGATGGCCTTGAAGGACCTGATGGTCTCCTTGAGGTCGACAAGCTTGCCCTCGATACCAGTGAAAACCTGAGCGACAGTGAAAGGCTGGCTCAAGAACCTCTGGATCTTACGGGCACGCTCGACGGTAAGCTTGTCGGCTTCCGACAACTCGTCCATACCCAAAATGGCAATGATATCCTGGAGAGACTTGTACTCCTGGAGAATCTGCTGGACACGGGTGGCGGTCTGGTAGTGGTCCTCACCGACGATACGGGGGTCCAACATACGGGACTTGGAGTCGAGAGGGTCAACGGCAGGGTAGATACCCAACTCGGAGATACCACGGGACAAGACAGTGGTGGCGTCCAAATGGGCGAAAGTGGTGGCGGGAGCGGGATCCGTCAAATCGTCAGCGGGCACGTAGACGGCCTGCACGGAGGTAATGGAACCCTTCTGGGTGGTGGTGATACGTTCTTGCATAGCACCCATGTCGACGGCGAGCGTAGGCTGGTAACCGACGGCAGAGGGGATACGACCAAGAAGAGCAGACACCTCGGAACCGGCTTGAGTGAAACTGAAAAATGGTCAGCGCGATCAGGAGAATACGACAAAGGCAAAATTATTTCTCACCGGAAGATATTGTCAATGAAGAGCAACACATCTTGTCCTTCCTGGTCACCTATTATGATAGTTAGTTAAGTTTAAGCAGGGTAGTTTCAGTACACCATCACTGTCTCAATACACCACCCAACGCGGTTTCTTGACGACAGATGACTCTGTACATCGAATTTCACATACGGAAGTATTCAGCGACCTATAAGAGCCCAAATAATTAGCTTAATGCATCCAGAGATATTTCATCAACCAATCAAGTAACAGACTACCACCACATGTGGTATCCATACAAACTTCATAGTTGTACCCGGGGTATACGTACAGTCAAACCAGTAAGAGCGACACGGGCACGGGCACCTGGGGGCTCGTTCATCTGACCGAAGACCAGAGACACCTTGGACTCGCCATCAAGCTGAATGACGGAAGTCTCCTGCATTTCGTGGTACAGATCGTTACCCTCGCGAGTACGCTCACCGACACCAGTGAAGACGGAGAAACCACCGTGGGCCTTTGCGATGTTGTTCTGATGGTGTGTTAGTTTATATCGCGTCGTCCATTCGGCATTGACCTACAATCAGCTCCTGAATGAAGACAGTCTTTCCGACACCGGCACCTCCGAAGAGACCAATCTTTCCACCACGAGCGTAGGGTGCCAACAAGTCGACGACCTTGATACCGGTGACGAGGACCTCAGCGGAGGTGGACTGCTCGACGAACTCGGGGGCTTCGGTGTGGATAGGAGCGAACTTGTCAGTCTTGATGGGACCACGCTCGTCAATGGGGTCACCAGTGACGTTCATGATGCGACCAAGAGTTGCAGGGCCGACGGGGATGGTGATGGGAGCACCGGTGTCAGTGCACTCTATTGAAAGGTCAGTGGTGGTCTCACACAGAAACACATCGGGGAGTAACTTACTGGCACCACGGACGAGACCCTCGGTACCTAATTCCATCCATCAGCATCGCGCAATTCAATGGAATTGCGCACGAGGCATTGACTCACCGTCCATAGCAATACACCTGACGACGTTCTCACCCAAATGTTGCTGTACATGATTAGCGTCTGTGTTCACAAGTCGGATTCTTGGCGTTCTTACTGCGACCTCCAGAACCAGCTTCTGGCCGCCATTGTCGGTGGTCAAGGCATTGAGAATGGGAGGAAGCTGCTCGGTGTCGAATTTGACTGCAATTGATTGTCAGTGGATGCTTTGGTGATGAAAGGCCTGATGGCTCGGGCGCAGTCGTGTTCCCGGAGCTGGGAAAAGTTTTCGGCTAACGCTGGAGAGGCGGAGGAGATTCGCATACCATCGACGACGGCACCGATGACAGTGTGGATTTTTCCGTCCTTTGCAGCATCTGTTGATGCGAACCTCGAGGCAAAGGCCGGGGCGAAGCTCTTGGAGATGGGTTTGAAGGCACGCTGGGCCACGGATGGGCGAAGGGAGGCCCGGATCGACCGTTGGAAGCCGCTACAAATCATCGAATTAGCATCGATTTCATCGCCAATTGCAATTATGAGGCCTCCAACTTACTTCCTGAGCATGATGGGCGAAGAGGATGTGGGAGTGTGATTGGGAGAGGGTGGTGTGTAGAGGGCAGGAGCTGCGAGAGGATGTCGAGCTTTTGCAGGAGGGAAGACGGGCACTCGGACCTTTACACTAACCCGAATTAAGATTCTCGGCGGCGAGCTCCTAGCAACGCTCTCCGTTTGTTCCCCTGCTATCAATGTGTTTCCCTGCTCGACTTTCAATATTCTCCATCGATCTTACTCGTCATGTGTCAACTGGCCATTCCATGCTATTTTAACTTGCAAAATCATGTATACATGCTTCCTAATTCTTAAGTCTACCTATCCCGTTCCGATAGCAAACCTTTTCATTCAACAATTATGAGAAAAGAAAAAAAGAGGAAGAAGAAAAGAAAAAAGTCGAGGAACTACTATAAACGTTCGCCCTATGTTCTATTGTGATATAGGGAATGCACATGGCATGATTCCATCCATGTATGATGAAAATTTAGTCAGTGATGTTGGCTGAGCACGGATACCGACACCCTTCAAACGCCCATCTCCACAACCCTTGATGGTAACCATTCATAACACTAGGTAGAATATTTGGATAGAAATTGCTGTGTTATAATATACAATTTACATGGCAGGAATTCCTGCGTTAAATTAGCAGTAGAATTAACAAACTATGCAATTTACTTAGGAGGAAAACTCCAAACAGTATTCTTTATATAGAGCCTGTTCACTTGTACAGATATAGATTGAATTGTTATACCTAAGAAAGAACTCTTTCCTCCAAGCCACTTGCAGGCTTTTACAGTACAATGAGGATGGTCAAATGATGTACATTTCTCACCTTCCTGGCCTACAAAAACTATCGTTTTTCCTACACTAAGTGTTTAGTGCCGCTACTTGTTTGGTTTGAATGTTAGGTTGCATTCCTCTACCCAAAAACGCTCCTCAGAGCGCACGCGGTGCAGCAGATAAACTGAAAGGCCTACATTTAGGTGGTATGTTTGTTTGCGACTCCATAGGGTTTAGAAAGACAATCATGATCCGTCTTGTAGTTGCCTTCGCCCAGTTTCATGCGGAATTCAACGCCCAAAATCAAAGGGTATACAAATTACTAAAATCTCCGTCACTGCCAATGTGCTGAAGCAGTGGGTCATGGGGATTAAGCTGTTTAGCTGTTTTCGTTTAGCAGTATCATATGACGGATCGAGATTGAATTGTGTCAACAAAGTTGAAGTAATAAGCGGCAGGGGTACAAAATCGTTTACAAAGTTGGCTTTACGCACCGAGGGTGGTTAAAGTACATGATCAGTGCCT
Source organism: Periconia macrospinosa (assembly GCA_003073855.1). Lineage (NCBI taxonomy): Eukaryota > Fungi > Ascomycota > Dothideomycetes > Pleosporales > Periconiaceae > Periconia > Periconia macrospinosa. The sequence goes on from KZ805388.1 coordinate 128,611, forward strand.
CAATATGCTACTCCACGTGGTGTCTCGATAACAGACGAGTCAGTACCCAGGGTTTAACAAGGACTGGGGATATCCGAGAGAGGTAAGGAGAATGGTTGACTAGAGAGACGGCTGGATATATTCTTAGTGTAAGGGTAAAAGAAGGCGCTCAGCTAATATAGTTTCACCTAGTCAACGCTCAAAAAGTAAGAAGCATGATTTTTCACATCATAACATTTGAAGCTTTTTGATTAATAGTGAAGAAACGTCGCTACCTTATTAGTAAACAAGTACTATAAGAACTTACAAGTAACGATTTTGGGTGAAATAGTTCTTAGGTATGATAGCTTAATCCATATCTGTACAAGATGAGGTGGAATAGAGAGCTGATCATCAAGATTAGAAGTTGGGCGATGATGAAGCTTGTTTTCGCATAATCTATTTCTACCATATTAGATCACTAAATACAATTTGGAACCCAAAGCCCCGTGTATCTAGCATCTCACATATCAATGCACTGATCACTCTGTTCACCCAGATGCCTCAGTACAATGTCTCGTGGAACCTAGCGTCCTGCACACCAGTGTGTTCATCATTCTGCTCACTCAGATGCCTCAATTGAATGTCTCGCGGAACCCAAAGCTGCATTTATCCCGCATCCCGCACACCAGTGTATTGGTGAATCTGCCTACTCCAGATGCCCCAATTCAACCTCTCATTTAGAACGTGAAACTCCCAAATGAGCATAACCCACCTAATCTGCTTACAATTGCTCTGTCCAATCCCCAGGCTCGCCGACGGGCAAGCCCCATGACTCTTGAAAATCCCCCAATTCTAGCAGATCCGCGAGTTGCGCATTCGTGTCGTCTTCGTGCCAGAAATATTGGCGACATTGGACTTCTGTCAACAAGCAGTGCCGCGACCACTTCTCGTAGTCGTTGCCGTGTCTCGTTTTGCACTCCGCCAGAGCTTTTAAGTCCTTGAGGAGGATGACCAGATCTTCCTGTTTATTCGACCTGATGTGTTCTTTCCATCCGCAAGCTTCCAGCTCCGCCCCAAGGCATCCTCCCGACCAAAGTGTATACAGGCCTGCCAATTCACTCTTGCATTTTTTCAGGTCCTGCTCGAGCTTGCTCTCTGTAACTTCCGTCTGAGTCTTTGATTTCCCTGGAAGTATATTGGCGTCGGGGGCAACATGCGCACTCCCTCGCAGCGCTTCGGTGAGCTTGGCTTTGATGTCGGTGTCGAACTCGATCTTCTCCTCGATGGACTTTTGCAGAACGTCGTGGATATGGCTGTACTAATACAATGTCAATACCACGTTACCAACACCAGTGTCTGGTTATGTGCTTACCCGAGTATGGACTGAGGTGGGAGTGTCGTAGGGTTTGCTCAGGCCCGGAATGCCACGATATTCCCATATGATTTCTCCTGGCAACGCCTTTTCTAATCCCAGTCTGAAGCTGAAGCCGGAGCTTTCAGAGGCGTACATTTCTTCCTCAACTTTGGACCATTCGGTTTCTCGAACGTTCGTACCGCCCGGGACAGTCGTCATGTGACGGATTTGGGCACCTATGTCCTCCATCCTGAGGCACGCTCGAATGAGATCGCGAACTTCTTCCACGTGCATACCAGAGAGTACCGTGATTTCCCCCTCGCGCACAATAGATTGGCCAGCCTCGTTCTCCTCGATCTCTGCCATGAGCTCCTTGGTCCAGCTGTTCTTGGCGTCGGGGTTCCAGAACACCTTGATCCGGAGCGGCGGCTTGGGTGGAGTTTGGTCCTTGATGTCGTCCTTCCGGTCTGGCGCCCACTGGTGTCTGGTGACATCCTCCTTGCTTCTCATCCAAGTGGGTTGATAATCGCAAGGATACACGGTATCCTCATCCCATTTGGACGTCCCAAATCTGATGTCCCATAGTTTTGGGCTCAGAGAATAGGATACGTACATCAAGAGATTCCAGCAGCGGTTGTATGGCTCGAGTTCTTCTTCTCCGTAGTCCTGGAATGGGCCTAGTGGTTTGACCTTGAGCTCCTTGACATCAACCTCGAGCGCTTTCTTACCCGTCATCGCCGTGAAGCGATCCATGGCGGCGTCTTGGTCTTCTTGAGTCAAGTTGAGGTCGCCAGCGAGGAAACTCTGGATTTTTCGGTACAGCTAGCACACAGCCAGTGCCATCCGCCGGATGATGTGGGTCTCGTCGCTTTGCTTTGGGTATTTTTCAATGGGATTCTCATCGGTGCCCATCTCTTTGCGATTTCGAGAGATGTACCCAAGAATCTTTTTTTGGAGAATCTTCTTGTCGCCGCGATCTTCGAAGGCGTCACACCAGTGTGGGAGAACCAAGGCGCTCATAGCAAGTCGCCTGAGATCTTTTCGATTGTCCAAGTTGCAGTAGGTAGAAATTCGGCCTTCGCTCTTGTGGAACGCAGTGAAGGTGCTGGTGTCGTTGTCTTTTCCCGCTTGGAACTTTTCGCTCGAGGATGGTGATTTGGCAATCTTTACTTTCGTGGTAGGCGTCATCAGCGTGGCCGCAAGCTGGGGCGTCGAGGGTGGATCCATGGTGGGCGCCGTGTGATGGGATCGATTTTGATAGGGTTGATCACAACATCAGTGTTCACAGCGAGGCTCTGATGTGTGACGCGAACCGTCAGCAAGTACGAGCTGCCGAAAAAAAAGAGGTGGGTGGAGTGAGCAGTCGTTGGGGGAGAAAAGAGACGGAGGAGCAACAAGGGACGATGTTTGTGATGGGCTTTCACTGGCGCGCGCACTTTGCCGGGAGGTAGGGTGATGGTACCGAAATCGTACGTGGTGGGCTGTAGGTGTGCAGGAGAAGAAGAAGAATGAGGAGGTGGAGACAGTCGGCGGGTTTAAATAGTTCGGCTCTGACTTTCGTCCTTCACCTCAACTTTTACCTACACCTCTCACCTACCTACGTCGCTCGTCCAATCTCACTTAACTCGCAACTAGTCAGACCAAAACTTGATATTTAGTCGCTTTCTCTATTACGTCTTGGGTATTGACCAGATAAAGTGGCTTCCTATTACCCTTTTAAGCGTTAACTAGGTGAAATCATGTTAGTTAAGCGCCTTCTTTTACCCTTATACTAAGAATATATCCGACTGCCTCTCTAGTACACCGTTCTCCTTACCTCTCTTAGATATCACCAGTTCTTTTCTCGTCACACCACTATCCACATTAGATCCACAAACGCGATACCCACAAAGCGAGGACACAAGTGTCGAGATATATCAATGCAAACCCGCAACAAGAGAAAGGAGGTGGGCGATGAGAGCGAAGAGGATCCCTCATCTCCATCTTCAAAGCGTCTCAAGCTGTTATGGCTCGTAACGTCATCACGTGAGTCTTGGCACAGGGCTACTACTTCTTCTGCACATTAGTTCTCTCTCTTACACACCTGACACTTCACTTCTTGTACATACAGAATACAATGTTTTTGTCCTTACTTGTCTTTTCGGGCTGCGCCCATAGCACAAGCCAGCCTCTGAATCTCCACCGCCGCCCACCATTACAAAGAAAAAGATCCGAGACGATCTGCACTATGACGATAATTATCCAGAGCGACCGCAGAGTGAATACTTGCCCGACGGAGGATTCTTTTTCCACGGGAAAATCAATTCTTGGTTGAGCAATTTCTACCCCGTCCGATTCGAACACAACGGCGTGGAGTTCTTCTCAGTAGAGCACTATTTCCTGTGTTATACCCCGGGTACAGAGTTATCTGTTTTCGAGACACCACGTGGGGTGGCGTTTTTAAACACTAACAATGTACTATGGCATCCCTGGTTGAATCCAACCAACTTTGTTCCCGCGATATAGCATTGTTCTTCTCAGTAGAGCACTATTTCCAATATTGCAAAGCATTGTTCTTCGAAGACGAGGTTTGTCTATCAAGGAAATTCGGGATCTGAGGATCGACTAACGTCACATAGAGCATCTTGGCCAAGATGAGGGCTACAAAAGACCCGGCCGCCCACAACCGACTTGGTGGGGAGGTGAAAGACGTCAACCAAAGGATATGGAACGCGAGTATGTCAATTTTCCAACTTCACAGATACAGGATACTAACCATTCTCTTCGAAAGTGTCGTACAGCATTATGAAAAGAGGGTTGATTCTCAAGTTCACCAAGTCGGACAAGGCACCGATGCTGAAGAAAAGCTTCTGCTCCTCGAGCACTGCAACATTTTCGAGGCTTCCAAAGATCAGCGTTGGGGGTGTGGGGTGGAGCTGCCTCGGGCTTTGAAGGTCTACAACGACATGGTCGAACAAGACAGACAAGAGAGGCATCGGATCACGACGGAAGAAGCAAGAAAGGAGAAGGGTCAAAAGCCGATCAAACCGTTGAAAAAGACGGAGTGGAAAGGGAAAACCCTTCTAGGACAGATCATTCGTGAAGTAGAGGAGGAGCAAGAGAAAGGCCAGACGGATGATGAAATGGAAGAGACTTGACGGAGGGATGGGCGGTTGGCGGAGACCGGAGCCCGAGACTTCCAGAGAGTTGTTGTTCAAAAGCTTACCACTCGCAATAAGCCCAGGACGACACGCGAGCTGCTCACTACAAAGTTCAAAAGGAAGATGATATCTGGTGACCAATTGAAAGCTTCCCAGTCGAAGCTCGAGGAATCAAGTTGGGATGGTTTTTTGACTGCAATGAGCCTACCAGAAGATGAAGGGGAAGCACGCCACCATGCATTCAACGCCATCTACAATGGCACCCAAAGCCAGGTCGGTCTACCCATCCGGCCTTCTGCTTTAGCTCTGGACATGGAACCTTTTCAAGGGAAAGATGGATTGCTCATGTACAAATCGAACCGCAAGGGCTTTGAGGATTCAAGCTTCTATCCTTATCAGGTTTCCGGTGCGGCGACTTGCCTAGTGGGAATGTTAGGATACATCCCAGTCTCAGAACAAGCAACACAAGATGTTAAGAATGCGGCGGAAAGCTTGAAAGGTCTACAAATCGGCGGAAAGTTCATCTGCGATCAGACAGGATTGGGCAAGACCATTCTTCTCCTTATTATCATCGCATACGCCGAAAACCATGTCATGAGGAATGAGAAGGGTTAGAGAATCTACTAAATATCACATATTGTTGTGCCTGCCGCTGTGATAAAGCAGTGGGCGCTAGAGATTAAGAGGTTTTCATGTTTCGATTTGATCATGTCATATGACGATGGTCTATCGGGCGTAGACCAGCAACACTTCATTCGCAGCAATGCCATGTCCACCATGGACCCAAAACTTTGGCCGGAAAGATTACGCTACATCTTCGATGAAACAAACCCTCAGACGGGTATGGCCATTACATTGACCAGCCACGACACATTGGTTCCGCGAGGACTTGAACCTTACGACCACTGGATTCAGTTCGCGGAATCCCACAACCCAAAGCAGTACAACGAGGATGGAACCGAACTACTGAAAAAAGAACCAATAAAAGAACTCATGCACCGTAGCCGCTTCCCCAACATTACCAGTATAGGAGCGGTGGATGAGGCCCACAAGTTGAAATCGCGACTCACCAGCCGTTGGAAGGCCTTCAGACTCTTCTGCAACTACACGCTTGTGGTTGGAGCGACACCCATGGCGAATGTAAGCGAAGACGCCATTGCGCAGATAGAGCTTGTTTGGAACTGTGCATCCAAAGTTCTCATTGAAAATGCAACAAGCGAGGGATTGGAGTGGGTGGTCAAGCGATACAACACGTTGAACATGTACAAAGACGCAGACGAAATCACAGCAAAACAAGACCTCAGGCGGTTAGGATTCCTTCACCCCCAAACGGTGCGGAATCTCATCAAACGGGGAACACTCATCGAACAAGCACGGTATTACCCCCTAGTCGCGGATGTCTTGTGTCTCGCTCGATCCATGTCATCCAAGATTCCGATGGATTTTGATTCCGACGAGATGTTTGACTGCAAAGTCGTTCTCAAGCCCGCTTTTGTGGAGACCGTGACGACAGATTTCCTTCCTGAAGAGAAGGTCGAACACCAATTCCTTACTGAAGAGAAGGCTGAGCACCAGCTTCAGCACCGTGATGCATCCGTACGGTTTATTCGAGCATGCCAAGTTTCCGAGGATGGGGATGACAGAAAGGTCTACCCCGTTCGGGAGATGCGAGAACTCCTAATCACATCAGCTTCGACAAAGCTTCGTGTTTTCAATGACGTGTACAATAATATCGGTCTTGATACACTCTCTGATAGTTTGACGAGTTTCCAAGAAGCTGGATTTGATGGCTGGGCATTCGTCCGTTTTCTCTGTCGAGCAACTAACATCGGGCAACCCACAACGGCAATCGACTATATACGCTCTATCTTGGATGGGTCACCGCTCATGAGAGCTGTCATAAGTTACATCTTCACCGAGGACAGATTCACAAAACCTAGACGGAACGGGAAACTATTGATTCTCGAGGATATTCCGCTAGTGGCCATGTTCATCCACTGGTCCTTGAACATGCTAGGTGTGGACTGTGCACTCTTCCTCGCCGGGCTTTCCTAGTCAGAGCGCAATGACCTCCAAGACGAGTTCAACTACCCCAGTTCAAGAATAGATGTTTTAGTCTGCCTATATGAGGTTGGAGGAACGGGAAGGAACTTCCAACATGATTGCCACACGGTCATCCTAACGAGCTCAGCGAAGAATCACGCTGCAGAAATTCAAGGCTGCGGGGGAGTAGTAAGGGTGAGTTCCTTGACACCAGGTATGAAGAGATCATTGAAGCTAACCTTTGTAGACGAAACAAACATTCAGTGTTACTATCATCAAGCTGATGGTGGCAAATACCATCGCAGCATACTGTGAGTTTCGAAAAAGGGACAAATGCATCGTGGAACTCGCCACAAGGTTGCAAGACCCGATCTTCAAACGCTTAATTCTCCAATGCCTCAATGAACACCAAGAAGCTATCAAGGCGGCACAAAAAGATCCCCGCAACCAAGAGCTGATCAAGCGACTTCACGAGGCCGAAAAATTGAAAAAGCTTATGAAACGGTTATGTTAAGACGTTTAAGGAGGCAAGGGATAATTTATTCCATCTTAAAGTGTAGTAACTAGTTATCTAGTCCTAACTAATTAATACTTTATCTATTAAACCTTGGGTATACGACTTATCTATTATTAAGACACTACGTGAGTTAGTGTATTAAGACACTAATTATATACTGTAACTACCCTCGTTGCATAAAGCTAATTTTGTAAACGATTTTATGCCCGCGATAGGTTTCAAGAATGTAACACGCTTCCCGTCGGTGTTCTTCAGGTCGATTGTCGAACTGTTTCTCGATCATCTCCGAGAGAAACTTTGGTCTTTTGGTATAATGTTTGGCCCGGCGGTTGTTGGAACTTCTTTCGCTAGTCCAGGATCTTCATCAATCCCCCAAAAATGTTCGTGTCGCAGAAAACCACTGCCCTCGGAATCACATACTTCCGAATCAATTGATTGATAATTCATATGGAAGCTGAAACTGATTTGGATGTGGATATACTATTGCCCTAGTGGAATTTCTTTTGTATATATACCCTTTCTTTTGTATCATAGAATAGACAGTGCAACTAACTCTTATTTCGCATTCAGTACTCGGTTCTAAATCCGCATATCCTTCGACAGTTCGCATTCATCAGCTTTGTAGATCCCGACCCAAAAGCCAGTGGCCGGGCGTGTGACACGTCTAAAGATTAAAACTACAGTTGGATATTGCTGTGCCTTGCTCGCCAGCGTTCAACTTCGACAATAAGGTATAGGGTATATTAGGCCTTTCATATTGGTTTCATTTCATAGAGGGCAAAGCGAAGGCTCGCGACCCATTGATATCATTACAATACAAACGCATCGACTGCGTATCCTAGCGCTAAATCAAAGCCACCGTTTCTGTGCGCCCTGTCCCTGTCACCGTTACAGGGTGTTCTCCAAAGCTAGCACCTAAAATGGATGTCAGCGAAGGCCTTATTAGAAGATGGGAATGGAGGCTTACTATGGCAGTACGAGATGGAATGTAGACCTGCAAGAAGTTCTTCCGGTTGTTCCATGCGAAAGGAGTCGTGAAGAACCTTGAACCCTCGTCAATATTGCCGTGGCCTCCAAAGTCCTTACTGTCGGTGTTCAGCACAATTCGATAAGTGCCCTCTTGTTCCACGCCAACGCGGTAGTCAGTGAAACTATTCGAGGGGTGGAAGTTGAAGATCCAAAGGAGGCCAGCTCGCTCGAAGACAATTACTTTGTCGTCCTCGTTCTTCAGACTAACATACGCCTGGGGAGAGTGCAACCATCCGTACTTCTCCTCAGTCCACTGCATCTTGCTATCAAAGTCGTTTAAGAAGTGATAGCGCAGCAAGTTATCATCGACAAGATTGAACTGCCGTCGGGCATACTTGAAGCTGTTGCCGTTTCCTTCGCGGGGAAAGTCAAGCCACTCTGGATGGCCAAACTCGTTGCCTTCGAAATTGAGGTATCCTTCACCTCCAAGTCCGTGCGTGATCAGGCGGATCAATTTGTGGAGGGACAGCCCTCGGGAGATGACAGGTGTCTCTTCCGTCAAAACGGACATGTTGGTGTACATTTGGGCATCGCACAACCAGAACAACAATGTCTTATCACCGACCAGCCTGTTCCTAGTCAGCAAAGATCAAATTTGGATGAGAGGAGACTTGCGCTTGATCATGGCTCTCGGCATAAGCGATCGTTTTTTCGCCATGCCGCCGGTTCGTCAAAGTGAAAACGAGGTTACCCATGTCCCAATCAATGTCTTCCTTTTCCTTCAACCATTTGATGTATAGGTCTGGAACAGCCATGGCCAGTCGGTAGTCGAATCCTATTCCACCAAGCGACAGTGGCACGCAAAGACCAGGCATACCCGAAACGTCCTCTGCGATAGTTATGCAATCAGGATATAGCTGGTGCAGCATCTCATTAGCCAGCATGAGATAAACCACGCCTTCCTCATCAACAGCAGGACCGAAGTACTCATGATAGCCGCCGGAGAAACCCCTGGGACAAGTCAGTATTATACAGTCACTAATCACGCACCAAAACTTACGTTCCAATACCATGATGAGTGTAGAGCATACTAGTCACACCATCGAATCGAAAGCCATCAAATTGATATTCCTCCATCCAAAAGCGAAGGTTGCTCATGAGGAAGCGCATAACTTCGTGATTGCCATAGTTGAAAAGGCGGCTGTCCCAAAGGTCATGGCGGCCTTTGCCACCCTCATGAAAGTAGAGATGGTCGCTGTTGTCGAACATGTTCAATCCGTCCAAAACATTCTTGGAAGCATGGCTGTGCACAACGTCTAGCAGCACGGTAATGCCCATACCGTGAGCAGTATCGATGAGCTCCTTAAGGTCGTCTGGAGGCCCATAGCGGCTACTCGCAGCGAAAAAGCTGTTGATTTGGTACCCAAAGCTTGCGTAGTAAGCATGCTCCATGATAGCCATCAGTTGAATGACATTGTATCCCAATTTCTTGATCCTCGGGAGGATGTTTTGTGTAAACTCCTTGTAGGTGGCCACCTTGGGCTCCGGCGAGGAAATTCCGACGTGAGCTTCGTAAATACGCGCACTCTTGGGTTTCGGCGGGCGCTTGTTCTTGAAGACGTAGGATTCTTCTTTCGGGGGGTTCCGGAAACGAGCATCGTAAACTGGGGATACGGTGAGGTCTTGGGTCACTCGCTTGATCCAAGCGGGGATGCGCTCTTGTCGTGCCTGATCGTTGGGCACGACGAAGGAGATCTAACGAAGTTATAGTGTAAGTACGGCCGATCAAAACAGCTGAACATGGAATGAAGTAGAAGTACCTTTAGCTTGGAGTCATGAGGAATGGCTGGTTGTCCGTTCTTGCCAGGGACTGTGACTTCAAATACACCAAATTCGTTCTTGTGCATGGGCGTCGCATCGCGGTCCCAATTGTTGAAGTCGCCAATGAGGTAGGCACGGAGAGCGTTGGGGGCCCACTCTCTGTATTTGACATCACCATTGTCCAGGACATGGAAGCCGAAGAGCTCATAACCCTAGGTAGCAATCAGTATTTTGGGGAAAAGCGTGTACAGGGTGAGTGCTTGCCCTAGTGAACTTTTCCAGCCCGCCTTCGGTCTCATCGATTGTTTTCAACCATTGCTTTGTCTTCGCGTACCGGCTACGGAGGGCGTCTTTAAAAGGGGAGAGGTAGCCATCGAGCTCGACGATGCCTGCAGAGACGAAGTCAACAAATTGAGGTTCTCACGAGATTGGCAGCTGCAGACGTGCCTGTGCCGTCATTGGGGATCTGTCCGGGCGCAGGATCCGTCACGGAATTGCCAGAATTTCCATTCAAAGCCATGGTGATGAAAGGGGAAAAGGTGGAGTCTGGCTGGTGTGTGTGTGAGAGTGTGAGCGGACTAGACCCGCCTGGGGGGTACCGGGGCACAGAAAGCAGGAGGGAGGGAGAGGAGAAGGGAAGAGGGAGAAAGAGGAGAAGGGCGAGGGGAAGGAGCAAGTCGCTACTCACATTGATCTGCAGTCGCGGGGACAATGAAGGAGTGAATGAATGAACGAGTAAGTTGGGATGGATGGTGGGCTCGTCTACTTGTACATGTATGATGAGGAATGCGGGGTGGAGAGGTGTCTGGCCATACTCTGGAGCTCATTTGCTGGTGTCTTGCCTGTCGTCCTCAACCAAAAAAGCCATGGCGGATCCCTGCCGCAACAGAACGTCATAGCGCGATAGTGAGCTAGCTAGCTAGTCCATCACCTTGTCGCGAAACGCCATCGCGTCCAGATGCGCAAGCAAGCCGTCTTGTTGACTTCTGGTTCCGTCTATGTATGCTAAATGCCATGGTAAAGTCCATCTGGACGTGTGTCGCAAGGTTTATTTCTCTTCTTCCCTATTTTTGCATCATCACTCGGAATAACCAATTCTCCAAGAGCCTATCACGGGCCGAGGAGCTCCTGCAGTGTACGGACAACATTGAAGGTTGTAAGAAAGCTAGTACTCTTTATAATATATTATTAAAAATATATATTATGTATTTTAGAATGCTACAAGTCCTAGAATACTTATAAATCTTTAGTATCTAGAGGTTATATAATATGTCAGGTTGTATTATCATATTTTTCTCAAGTACATATATGTACACATAGCTACCCCTGCTTACTCAGCTGAGAGCTCTCCACTTCCACCCCACGGTTTTCCACTCCGCCCATTAATTACCCCGCCCAAAGCTGCCGAGAGGACGGGACGGCATACGGCATAACTACCTAGGTATTATTAACCAGCAATAGTTACATGCAACTTACCTAAGTACTCATCTCACCACCCATTGCTGCACCACCACTCCATCTCCATCCCTTCTCGTCACCTCCAACACCACCACCACTCCTGTCGCGGCAATGCGTCTTACGTCGTGAGCCGTTGTCGCCAGAGGTCCCCACCTAATATCACCATGTGAGCTCGCCACCTCCACTCCAACCCCTCAACATCATGACTCTCCGCACCGGCCTCCTCGCCATATCCCCCCCACATCCCCGAGCCGCGCGCATCGCTCTTGCCACCAACGCCCGTCGCGCCTTCTCTCCCACCAGCCACTCCAACTCTCGCTACAACCCCTCCGACTTCACCACCCAGGGCTACTCTACTCAAGGTTGGTCCACTTATTACTATCCCGACGAGCCCCTAAAAGGTCCAATAGCAAAAGCGACATCGGCTGCCAACAGCCACATTACACCTCGGAACCTGAAGGATTTCCTGGACCGCTATGTCGTGGGCCAAGACTATGCCAAAACCGTCATTGCTACCGCAGTCTACAGTCAATATCTGAGGCAGCGGTTACAGCAAGAGCAGTCCGAAGAAAGTCATCCTGTTGAAGGTACCGCTGCCTCTTTACTCCCTCACCTGTCACACTTTCATTGTAGTTCCGGTCACGCTAAGTGAGAACGTAAAATAGATGAATGGCCAGGTCACAACGAGGCATTGCCCAAGAGCCAGATTGAGAAATCAAATGTTCTCATGCTGGGTCCTACTGGCACAGGCAAAACTCTGATGACCAAAACCGTGGCTCGCTGCTTGAACGTGCCTTACAGTGTATCAGACTGCACACCCTTCACTCAGTCTGGCTATATTGGAGAAGATGCCGAAACTTGTGTAGCACGGCTGCTTGCTGCTGCAAACTACGATGTTAGTGCGGCGGAATGGGGCATTATCGTACTGGACGAGATTGACAAGATAGCTGGCGTCAAAGTTGCCCATGGCAAGGATATTGGTGGCGAAGGCGTTCAACAGTCTTTGCTCAAAATCATCGAAGGCACCACACTCCAAATCCAAGCGAAACCCGAGCGTAGCAATAGCAACACAAGGGGTTCAGCCGGCATGTCCTCGAACAGTAGTTCTTGGGATCGAAACAATCCCCCAGCGCCCAATCCCATGTCACCGAGTGGGAAAGGCGAGGTTTTTAATATTAGGACCGATAATATCCTCTTCATATGCACAGGCGCATTCGTCGGCCTGGACAAACTAATTCTGAGCCGTAAAGCCAAGGGAGGAATGGGCTTCGGTGCGCAGGTCAGATCATCGGCTGGTGACACGGGAAAACATGAGACTATCTTGAGCGATGCAGATGTCGCGAGCTTCAGCAAAGACATGCCCATTTACATTCCAGTTGAGACGGAGCCAACTAATCGAGGTCACACGGGCACGAACAACTATAGAGAAGAACATTACAACATACTTAACTATATAGAACCAGCAGACCTACAAAAATACGGCATGATACCCGAGCTTGTAGGCCGAATCCCGAAAACATGCGCCGTCTCTGCGCTAAACGAAGAGGCGCTCGTACGTGTACTCACTGAGCCAGAGAACAGCCTTATTGAACAGGAGAAAAGGCTCTTCCTCGCAGATGGTATCCAATTGCATTTCACAAGCGCCTCGTTGCGAGAAATCGCAGCAAAGGCGTTGAAAATGGGTACGGGTGCTCGCGGATTGAAGGCTGTGGTGGAACGACTGCTTCTGAGCTGCAAGTTCGAAACACCAGGTATGGTTGAGCTTGATTCGGGCTGCTAGAAGATCACCCGCCCTCTGATACACCTTCAGGTTCCTCCGTCAAGTACATACTCGTTACTCGAGAAGCTGCTCAGCTTAAACGCGCCCCCTTACTTTTTGACAAGGGACAATCTCAAGCTTTTGAAACAACGTATAAACATGAAGAAGATGAATGGCTCGAGGAGCTGCAAGAGAAGGACTCTGTTGAAAGCTTCTCCCAGTGGCGAGCAGCCAGCGCAGCGGGCGGCTAACGGGCCTGCTTGCACCTCCTAGAGATATATTCATCTATGACAACATTAATGAAAACTGATACAATACCTGAGATTCATTCTGCGATATACGTAAATGGAATCACGCACTACAAAACTTCAGAAATATCGGGTATAGTCATTACGATTCCGCAGTGTCGCTGCAGCTCTACAGAACAGTGAACGTTGGGCTCAAACGAGCTTTACTCGTTATATTTGAAGACCCTAAGAGTATCTGTTTAACGATTAAAAACACAGTATTTAGAGTTGTATAGTATGTTGGGTAAGGTTAACCATTTTCTTCTTCCGAGTACAACTTCGACCGTCTTCTGGGCGCGAAAGATAACGACGGTCGCTCACCGATGACCGGTTAACTTATTTGTTCTCTGTATTATCACATCCCTTCAGCCTCTCATATATATATCCGCAGCAGATCTGGTATCTACACTACACGCACGTTCTTATCTCCAGCGTCCCCTCCAATATATCAACATGCAGACGTCGTTAACCCAAATGCCACCCCTCCCTCTCATGCCAGTCAAGCCTCTGCAACACCCCTGTCAAGCGGTAAAACCTCTCCCCCCACCGAATCAGAAACGAGAAAGCCCCCCCCCCAAAAAAAATCCCTGAACATTTCCTTTCCCTCCCGTTCGGATGGTTCTCGTTGTTCCCGAGTCAACGAGCCGCAATGCAGGTGGTGTGGGTTAGGCCGAGCGGAAGTAATCTACAAAAACAATCTATGAACCGCAAACGCCCGCCCGCCCGCGCCCGTCCACGCATGCAATGCAGGGGAGAGAGGAGAGAGGGTGGGGTTTTTCCTATCGAATTTTCTTTCTCCCTTTCAAAGGCCGGCATCTTTGTTCCTCGGGTATTTTCTGAATGATGCCGGCGGCACTCTCGGATCGGCTCAGATAGATGTTCGCTCGCCCGACCAAAGAGAGAGAGAGGGACCTCCACATGCGCGCATGCGGATATGAGCGATGATAGGAGAGAGGGGAAAAAAATCTGATTCGAGGGGCAGAGCATGCAGAAAGTTCTTTCTCTCCTCTCATTGTTACTGTTCGGTGGGGGTGAGGATAATGCTTGGGCATACTTACATTTCCCCCCTTCTCTGTCCGAACCCTTGCCCGATTCTGCGTGATTGTGGATACACAGTGTGCGTGTGTGTGTTCTAGACTGCGAGGATATGGGCGCGGGAAGAATGGAAAAAGATAAAGATCGACCGCCCGCGCGTCGTCCCCTCTTCCCTCGTCCCTCAGGTACGGATGCATATCTACGTCACTTTGCCGAGTGGCCAGGCAAGTAACGCCATCGGGTCACACCGACTACGGGGGAGTCTGTGATGGATGTTAGATGTCGAAGAACTCAAGGTTGAAGGCAATGCATGAAGCGCGTATTTCCAAGTTATACCACGAATAGTAATGAATCCTTTTTTTTTTTGGGAGACCGTTCACGAGTGTAGCTTTGTACTCTGTAGCCAGAGCATAGCATACCTATATCACGGGTACAAAGTTACGCACAAAGTTAGCTTCATGCAACCAGGGTGGTTACAGTACATAATCAGTGTCTCAATATGTATGTCACTCCTAACAGATGAGTCTATACCCCGGGTTTAACATATACACATCAATTCTCTCGTCGAAATCGACGAGGCCACGACCGAAGTCTGTTTACTCTCCTTCTCTCACGCAAACGGTGGCCATAAAAATGGAAAAACTTGATGTAGTGAGTAAAGTCAAGAATACCAACTCGGGTTTACAGGGGGGATCACTGCTCCTAATAGTTAACACTGTAAAGAAGACATGTAGTGTCTTAGCGTTCACACTTCTATAATAAGCTTAAGATACACGGATTATTAAGATATGTAGTAGTTCTGTAGATGACTAGGTACGCGTTTTCGCGCTCTCCTCTCCCCCAAGTTACCGATCCATTTCTCCCTTAGGAGTGTTGAGTCGGTTAGTTTTATTCAACATTTGGATAGGAGACTCAAAGAAAGGAATACGAATGTGGAATTCTGTTGTTTCTTTCAACTTCTTTTTTTCCGAGAAGATTTATATATATATATGATAATCATTTTTTTGTCTTTCTCGTTCTTACTTTCTCTATTAACCTTTATGTTGAATGACATGGATAATACATAGTAATTAGGGGAGGGATCCATAACGTCCGCGATATGTGGTTGTAGGTGAATATTATAGAGTATTAAACACTTCTTTGAATGCAGCAAAATGGCTTCTAATTCGTACTCGTAAAAAATGTTTCACAAGATACGCTGAATCTACTAGCATCATTTGGCATAAAGTAACCTTCAACGTCAGTAGCGTGTTTGATGGTTTCGAAAGTCCAGATTCTCTCCAACTCGGGGTACCGCGGAAGTATACTCCGTTTTGTTACTAGATATATCAAGATGTATCTTAAGGCTCTCTAGATGTGGACTGACAAAAGGGCGAACTTGTTGCCGCGGGATAGTTCTCTTTTAGAGAAGTAGAGTAAGCTTCTCAACACATTACCAATCCATGCATTCCCTATGTTTAACAATCTACGGGGAACGTCTTTATATTATCTTTGTATGTGTTTAGGTATAAATGCTCGGGAATTTTCGCAATGGGACTAGACAAGGTGTACAATTTTGTTCTCTTCAGATTGCATCTCCCCCGTCATCACGCTTATGTTAAACTTATTTCCAATCGCCTATGGGTTTGGACGTATATAGCGGGTATCAGGTCAGCTATATTCTAGCAAAGCGGGGGTTGTTTAGTACATTAGCAGTGTCCGAATACGCCACGTCGCGTAGGGAAGTCTTTTGTTACTATCTCCCTTTAAAATAACGTTACATGGTGCATGGTTGGAGACAGCGTACTAGCATTCGTCACCTGTATTTATAAATATAGACATGCGAATACAATGGTCTCTCGGAAAACAGTGGAAGGTAGACTTAAACACGGTAGATTTTTTAATACTCTACGTAAGAAAGCAAGTACTTTTTTAACAAATTTTTAAAAATATATATATTATATTTTAGAATGCTATAAGGATTTAAATAACAGCAAAACTATAGTATCTAGAGGTTATATAGCATGTTAGGATATATCATCTTGTTTTTCTTAAGTACAACTTCCACTGTCTTCTAAGAGAATGGTGTGCGAGGTTTTGCTAGAAGAGAAAAGGCAAAAGGTAAATGGAATGTAAATTTTGATAGTGTTGATATTGATTCAGATATCTGTTATCAAGGTAGCATCCCACGGAGTTACTTTCCATCATATATACACTATATATGTATCATATACCCCACTGTAGTCACATACGTTCATTCTAACTCATATTGTAGCACCATGTTCTCACTCTTTCCCAAATACATTTTCATATTTCATATACACATTCCATCTCCCAATCTAAAAAAAAAAAAAAAAAAAAAAAACAACCCTCAAAAGTCAAACACTCCAAGCTCAATCCTCAACCCTCACTAACTCACCCACCGATCCCGACCCCACCCGACAGCACCACCACCACCACCAAAACGGGCCCTAATCATCTCAAACCACCAAAATCCAAGGACTCAACTCACCAACAATCCCACGTCGACATATATTTACAGTACATACATACACACAAGCCTACGTATCCATATCCAGTTTGTCCCTCCCTCCATCAATCTATCGAGCCCATGCATGCAGAAAGGGCACGTACAGATGGGTGTTTTTTTTAAAAGATCGCGCTCGTATAGTCAGGGGTGGTAGGTCATGTCAAAACCCCTCTCCAATCCAAAGGTAAGGTAAGCTAGCGTCAATGCCAACGCCCGCATGAAACGATAAACCAATAAAGGATAAAACGAAACAGTAAAAACGGTCGTTTATCGCCGTGTCGCCTCGAATCGTGGCGCTTTTTACTTGCTGCTTGTTGCAGCAGGGTATGTGTGTGTATGTGTGTGTGCGTGAAGGCGCGCGCGGGTTGCGAAGAGGGGTGGGGCGTAAAACTACGTCGCGAGGCGACCAACAATGACATGCCCATGCGGGTTGCGATGCTATGCGATGCTATGCGCGGCGACGCCATGCCATGCGATGCAGACGGACGCCCCCCTCCCAGCCCCAAGCTCGATATTGAGGTGCATCTGCACCGATAGATTGCGCTGACGGATTAGATTGGGGGAGGGCGGGAGAAAGTGCGTATGTTGCGTTGGACTCGGCGCCGTTTGCGTGGGCGGCATGCGAGTGCGAGATGAGGTGTGTGATAGGAACGTTGGGGAGAGGGCGAATCGGAGGTATGGCCGATGGTAAGGGAGAGGGAGGACCTAAGGACCGCACGAATGAGCCCACCATGTTTCTCCCCCTCTCCTGCTCCTCTCTGTGTGCAATACGAGGCCTTGTCGTGCGTGCTTGCTGGAGGAGGGTTTAGCGAATAGTGTGAGGAGGAAGCGGATCAAGTTGGTGTCGTGTGTCAATCGAAAAGAACCAATATTGAACTGCAATTACGTCGGAAATGGTGCTAGAAATCCACACGGGTTAGCCAAAGGGAATGCAATAATGATGATGAAGAAAAAGTCAAGTCTATTCTCCCAAGCTAGTTCCTCGAATGGGACGGAATGAAGAAGTCAAAAAACCCTTGTACTGAAAATCATCATATTGAGATCGTCTCCATATGTAAAGATGATCAAAGCCTGGAGAGGGAGTATGGTTCCCATTTCCCATCTACATGTGAAGCCAAATGCGCCGCCCATTCCCTTTGGTATCTTTGGATACGAAGTGATGATCGTGAAGCGACTAGCAGTCCACAGATCGATCCTTCATCTCAAACGCCAGTCTGTTTCGAAAAGAGCCGTCCACCCTGTTAATTGATCGTCCCGCTATTCTTTGCAATCAAACGCCAAACTCCAATGCGGAGGCTGTTGCCTTGTACCGCGGCCGAATCATCCGTGAAACCGAATACATATTTGGAAAATACTAAAAATAATAACCACAAGTTCGGCGATAAGAATAACAAAAGCATTCAAAAACCAGAGTAAAGCTATCATGGCCAAACTATTCAGCATACTCAGGGTCCTCGACATAGAAGTAAACACACCGCAATTGCTTGCCTTTCTTTGTCGGGCCTTGCTCCCACGTTGGCGAGGCAGGCCGAGAGAGGTTAAGAGGAGTAGTAACAGTGGACTGTGGCGCCGAAGCGTAGTAATTGTTGTGCTGAGGGAATTGAGCAGCGTCCGAGGAAAAGGAGAATTGGAAGCTGTCAATGGATTGTGGGCGTGGGATCTGGGTCTCCATATTCATGCGTGGATTTGTGGGACTGATCATGGGCGTATCAAACGAACTGGGGCCGCGTTGGTGTCTGGCAAAAGTTGCAGCAGATGCGGAAGGCGGTGGAGAAGAGAACTGAGGTGCCACTTGGCGATGAGACTGTGGAATTCCAACAGACATCTGAGGAGGTGGTTGTTGATACGCAGCTTCCAATGGGGATAGGGGGTTGGCGAACTGTGGTACGATTGGTGTGGTAGGTTGTGAGTAGTGACCCAAACTGGGAGCGTACTGGTTCTCCGGGCTCCCAAAGCCCATGTTGGTGTTGACGTTGGTATTAATGCTAGGGGCTGCGCTGTTGATGCTGTTAAATACGGGTATGCAAATATTCTGAGGGTGCTGTTGGTGTTGAGGGTACTGCTGTGGTTGTGCCACGTATTGCTGAGTGGGGATGTTGATTGCGCGGGGTTGCATCTCGGGCTCCTTGTTCTTGTGGTCGTCGGTGATGTGGAAGATATCCGAGAGTTGTTGGGCCACTATGTTCCCTGAGTTGCCATCCCTCAGCGTGAAGATGACGCGGTACCCTTGTGGTGACTTGTCTTCTTGATGGCGACAATAACAGGCAATGCGCATGGCGAAGTCGACCTGCTTGGCGTCGGGGGAGGAGCATTTAGGGTCGGTCGGTTCCTTGAACCTCTTGTATTCCTTCTCATTGATCATGATGACACGATCGTTCTCGTACTTGAGAAACCCGTCCTCGTCCGTAGTCTTCTTCTTCTTGCGGTCGTAACGTTTGCGTTCGCGCTCCTTGCATCCTTCGCATATAACGACCTCTCCACCATTCTGTGGGTGCCTCTCATCGTCCTTGTCGAGTTCGGCGAGTTGCACATGCGGAGGTCTCCTCGGCATATGTTCTTTCCCCGCAGCACGGCGGAGAGCCCTGGCGCGATCTTCGGGTTCTTCCACAGCAGTTGCACAGACCAGATTCACCTGCATCTCCACGATACGGCCTTTGGCCTCGGCGTCTTCCCTGTCTTGGGCGGTCGCATGCTGCTTGGGCTTGGCCAGCGTTTGGGGCGGGAAGCGGATATGCTCGTAGTTTGTGGGGGTCAGTAACAGCTCCATCTTGATTTGAGTCTCCGCCCGCGTCTTGGACTTGTCGCCCTTCAGGTACACCTGAACCGGCGGTTCGTTGGATTGAGGGATGACGATGGCATCTGGGGCAGTCAAATCAAGGTTCCAGGCGTCGCCAGGGGTCTCTTTGGCCATGAAGAGAGCGTCGCTGGAAGTCTCCGGAGAATTGGACTGGCTGGTGTGCTGAAGAAAGTCGCCGGGTGAGCTGAGTGAGCTGAAGATGGGCTGGGAATCCGGGGTGGTGACAATGGGGGATTGATAGGCGGAAAAGTCGAAGAGGTCACCTGATTCCAGGGGCTCCGCCTTGATGTTTTTGTGCCAGTGGGGGGAGAGGTCTATAGCAGAGTCGCGGGCGTGGATGACTGGGTCTTGTGTGGCGAAGAGGCTCTCGGGTGATTGACATGACGGTTCTTCGGGGAGTTGGTCCAAAAGGTGGGTAGTTGGAATGTGCAAATCGGCAGGGTTGATGGTGGTATACATGCCTGCCATAATGGGATGGGATAAAATGAGAAGAAGTAGAAAGCGACGCTTGGCCGGGGATTTTTAGTAGACGAGGCAGAAGAGAAGCAAGAACAGCGAAGGTTGCGGCTGCACTCGGTTGAGGCGGATGGAAGGGCACTTGGAGTCAAGTGGGAAAGAAGGGAAAGAGAAAGTAGCGAGCGTGCAGGCTTTGGAGATGGCAGCCACGACCGACGGGAGTGGAGAATTGGGCGCGGCTCGGCTGGGCGGTAATGACTATTGAACGTTTGGTGGTGACGATGTTGTGGACGGCGGCGGCGGTGGTGGTGAGAATAGAGGCAGTGGTTGGTCCCGATTTTGGATGGGCAGGTCCGTGTGCAGGCCTGAGGAGGGGCGCGGCCAATGGGGCGGGGCGTGTATGCAACTTTTTGATAGATTGTGCCAGAGGAATTTTTCGGTAGATGGAGCGGAAAGGGGCCTGGGAGGCGCTTTTTCCTCTCTTCCGTGGTATTAATGGCTTCAATGGCAGGACCCCATGGGAGAGAGGGGTGAAGGTGGGCGGATAGCGATTGATGTATGTGTGAGGCAGAGGGGCGATGGTGTGCAGTGCGGGAGTGGGTGTGGAGCTGGAGCTGGAACTAG